>VNJU01001378.1:11212-81236 GCA_008042675.1 Drosophila seguyi | reverse complement strand
GCTTTAGGGGGGTTTTGGGGGTATTCTACGCGTTCTAGGGGCTCCAGGGGGCTCTAGGGGCTACCAGGGGCGTCAAGGGGGGTTTTGGGAAAAGCTTGAGTTCGAGGAGGTGGTGGTGGCATGCTGGCACCGTAATGGTGATGCCACCGAAGAAATGCCACAGCCATGTTGCTGCCCATTGTCTCAGCCGGCGCATTGTGGGAAGTTGCACACGAGCGAGCTAGTGGCCGGACGGACAAACAAAAGAGACAGATAAACTGATTGACAGATGAACAGGGCGAGCGAGATGGCGACAGTGCACTTAATGGGGTGGATCTGTGGGGTGCGAATCGGTAGGGGGGGTTGGTGGCAGGCGGCAGGCGGCAGGCGGGGGGCGGTGCTGTTTGACATTTGCTGTCATTGTCACAACGTCGGCGACAGTTGCTGTTGCAGTGTTGGTGTTGGTGATGCTGTTGCTGTTGCTGTTGCTGTTGCTGTAGCTGCTGCTGTTGCTGTTGCTGTTGTTGCTGCTGCTGTTGTTGCTGTTGCTGCTTTTGCTGCTGCTCCTGCTGCTTTAGTTGACCAACCAACCCACCGACTGACCGCCTGCCGTTGCTTTGTCCAATTGCCTGTTGTTTGGCCACACTGCAAAAAATATATTGCCTGTGAAATAGAACGAGAAAAAAATATAAATATATTTATTACAAATTTTACTATATAATTATAAAGTTTTTAACTTAAGCTATAGTTTATAGGTTCTTAAATTCTTATTTTTGGTAAATAATTTCTCTCAGTGCCAAGGAGCTGCCTGCTCTTTCAATGTGGACAGTCGGGCTGACCGCCGTTGGGTAACGCCTTTGTCTCTGCGGTCGAGAGCACGCCTGCTTATTGGGGATTGTTGTGGAATGACCAGGCACCACCGCCTTTCACCTGTTCACCTGGCCAGCTGTCCACCTGTCCACCTGTCCAGCTGTCCAGCTGTCTCCACCTGTCACCCAAGTCCAGCTTCTCTGTTTGCTGCACATTCCAATCGATTGTCGCAACAAACAAACAGCAGAAGCAGCAGCAGAAGCAGCAGCAAGTAGCAAAAGTATTTCATAAAATATTTACATTGTTGTGTTGCAATTCTGCTGCTTTTGCTGCCTTTGCTGCTGCCAATACATTTGATCCATTTGTTTATTTGTTAAACCTGCTCAGGTGTCTCCTTGATTGATTTTCTGTTAATTAAGACCCCCGAGTTGAGGGTTTTCTTTTGATTTGAAAGCAATTTGTGGGCTTAACTGGGTTATAAATAATTGTGGATTTTAGACTCAGCTGTGGAATTATTATTAACTTTCCATTTAATATTAATTTATAATATTTATCACAAAAAAAATTAATCATAAAACATTTCCTGCTTTTCCTTACAGATTTGCCAGCGCCAAAACGGAAGCGGAAGTGACGCTGGCTGGCAGGCAGGCAGGAACAACTCAGACGGGCGGACAAACGGTTGAATAATGCAAATTAAAACACAATAAAATGTAAAACACACACACAAGCAGGCGCCAACTGGAGCAAAAGAGCAACAAAAAAGAATAAAAACAAAACAGAACAAAAAACTAGGCATGCCCCAAAAAAAAAATAAAGGAAAACAATGCGCGTGGCGACAACTTTTCCACTGAATTTGATTTGATTTGAGCGGCCGCCAGACACGGCATAAGTATACGCTGCGTATGCGCGATATTTACAAATACAAATATATATAGAGATATATATATATATACAGATATATATATATATCAGAGAGACTGACTGAGTGTGGAGCTGGAAAGCCGGCAGCCTCGAGTTGAGTTGCAAATTTGCATAACTTTGCTGGCGTGGCATAAACATCAAAAACAAATTGCAAGTAACAAAGGGAAGCGGTCATAAAAAGGCGCCAGAATCGTAAAAAATACAAAATACAAGAGCACACACCATCCCCGCCTCTCCTCTCCTCTCTCACTCTCTCTCTCTACGTCTCGCTCTGTCTCTCTGTCTGCCGTGTGTCCTTCCTCCTCGCCGCCCACTCCTTTGGTGAAATTAATTTATGCAGCGAATCAAATACAAATAGGAGCAAAATATAAAAAGTAAATTGTAAGCATATAACAATTAAGGACACGGGGGACGGTGCAGGAAATATACGTGAGAAAACGTAGCAAAAAGGAAGGAAGCAAGGAATCCAGCCAGGACTCGTAACCACTTGGCTTCAACTTTGGGCAGAGAGAGTCAGCACAGCCGGGTTAGCCAGGGTTGCCTATAAATGTACCAGGACAGCGGCTGCAATAGCAGTAGCAGTCGACGCGGCAGCAGCAGTGCAGCAACTACAGCAGCAGCAACTGCAGCAGGAGTCACTCCAGCAGCAGCAGCACCAGCAGCAGCAGGAGCCACTCCAGCACCTGGCACCAGCAGCAGTGACGAGGACACCCTAGAGACTCTAACGATCATCACCACCACGACCATAACCGAGACCGAAATCCATGAGGCTGCCACCACAGCAACCACCACAACCACAACGGTTATAGCCGGCGGCGGAGGAGGCGGTACAGCAAGCACAGTGACCACAGGAGCAGCCGGTGGAGTCACAGCAGTAGAAGCAACAACAGCAGCAGCAACAGCAGCAGCAGCAGCCTTGCTACTTGCCACCAGCGACATCGAGGACAGCAGTCCGGTGGAGAGCGAGGATAGCGAAGAGTGCGAATACGTGGAGATCCAGGAGGGTTCTTCCCTGAGCAGCAGCACCAGTGGCCATGCTGCGGCACTGCAGCGCAGTGGCCACCAGGAACATCAGCAACAACAGTTGCAACTGCAATTGCAGCAGGCAGATGTGCGACTGTTGCGCAAAATCGGTTATATTGCTTCAAGGGTGCGTTATTTGTCCAAATTTTACGGTGACTTTCGTCTGGTGAATCCCTACAGTGCCCGTAGGCAGCGGCGACAGCTGCAGGAGATCCTGCTGCGTCACTCGATCTTTGATCCGGGCAAAGAGCATCAGCGGGCCATTGTATTGGCAGCGGCCACGGCGGCCATAGCGGGGCCCCTGGCAGCGCTACCAGGGGGAGCAATAACAGCAGGAGGTGAAGGAATAGGAGGAGGAGCAGGAATAGGAGAAGGAGCAGGAACAGGAGGAGCAGGAGCATCAACAGGAGGAGTAGGACCTCTACCAGATTGTGCCAGCAGCAGTAGCAACAATAGCATAGAGGCAGTGAGCAGCAGTGAACTCGAGGAACACGATCAGGAACAGCAGCAGCAGCAGGAGCAGCAGCAGCTCGATCAGGAGGAGGATCAAGAGGATCTAGAGGAAGGAGAGCCACCACAGGCCCAGCCAGTTATTGCTGTAACCACCACCTCAACCACCGTGCGACGCAAATCCTCGAGCAGCTCCACACTTAGCGGCACGGCCACTGTTTCCGGTTCCGTTTCGGTTTCGGCCAGTGCCTCGCAATCCTTTTGCTCCAACTCGCCCATAGCCCTGCTAGAGGAGTTGCTAATACAGTTTTACGAGGAGCAAGAGCAGCAACATCGCCTCAGGCAACAGCAGCAGCAGCAGCAACAGGTGCCACCTAGCTGCAGTCTGCAGCTGACGGCCAGCGATAACACCACCAACAACAGCCACAATAATAACAATATAAACAACAATAACAACAACAATTGCAACAGCATACAGAACAACAACAACATGTCCACATCCATGTCGAATATGGCCAGCAGTGTGGCCAGCAGCGAGCAGCAGCAACAGCAGCAGCAGCAACAGCAGCAGCCACCAGTTACTCCCATTGCCTCCAGCTCTGGCTCCATTTCCGTTTCCGTTACCGGAGGCACACTGGGATCAGTTGGAGTCAACAATCAGCCGCAGCCAAGTATCAATAATCCTAGTAGCAACCAGCAGCAGCAACAGCAGCTGCAACAGCAACAGCAACAGTCGAAGCAACAGCAACCACACCAGCAACACTCGCTGCAACACTTGGCCTTGACAGCACCCGATGTTGGCGATAATCCACGCCGTCGGCGGGCCAGTGATTGCTCCGCTGTCCAGGCAGCTCTCCAAAATCAGCTGCACTGCATCACGCTGAAGAACAACAATTGTGCGGCCGCCGGCAAGGGTCTGCCCTTCCATCGGGGCAGCTGTGGGGCAGCCGGAGAGCATTTGCTGGCCGCCAATTCGATTGCCAACAGGGCCACCATCATACTAAGTAAATCCTGCAGCAATGTGGATGGTGATGGCAAGGGCATAGGTGGCGGAGGAGGAGGAGCAGGAACTGGACTTGGCATTGGTCACAACAAGCTGAGGGCCAGTGCCACCGATATCGAGTCGAATGCATTGAATGGAGCCAGAGATGCCATGGTTATGGCAGCGGCGGCGGCTGCCTCGAATAATGGGAATGGAAACGGAAATGGGAATGGGAATGGGAACAACGGGAATGGGAACGGAAACAATGGCAACAACGAGTACAGCATCCTGCAGCTGAACAACACGATCATTCAGTGCCACTTCAACGACGACGACTTTCGCGCTTTGGTCAAGGATCTCAAGCGGAAGGTCGAGTACACGGAGCGCATGAATTGGTTATGTGAGTAGAAATTTTATAATATTATTAAAAGCTATAGAAATTCGATTTTAAAGTTGGTATATATCAGGTATATATCATAATTGATAGATATTCCTTCTTATAATCGGGAAACTACTCTTTTGAATGGTCTGAAAATTGGTATACAAACTTGATAGATCGATTTTAAGGGTTATAAAAACGATTATAACCAAGAAACTAATCCTTTGATAAATCTGAAATCTTGTATATAAATTTATTGAGAGATTTTAATCTTCAAAATACGATTATAACCGAGAAATTACTCTTCCGGTTGATTTAAAAATTGGTATACAGGTTTATTAAAAGGTTTTAGGGCTATAAAAATAATTATAACCTTTGAATGATTTAAAAATTTGGATCTATTTATAGATTTTTCTTTTATCAAGTGTAATATAACCGTGACATTAATCGTTTCAGCAAGCTAAAAATGTATATACAAGCTTATTGATGGGTTCAAGGCTTATAAATACGATTATAAGCAAGAAACTAATCCTTTGAAAAATCTAAAATCTGGTATACAAATATTATTGACAGATTTTAATCTTAAAAATACAATTAAAGCCGAGAAACTACTCTTCCTATTGTTTTCAAAAATGGGATACACATCTAAAGCCATCAAAAAATGTCACAAAGAAGAATATAAAAGAGAAACTCCTATTTAATATGATTTTAAAATTCGTATATATACTCAACGAGGAATTTAAATTGAAAAAATAATTATTTATAAATAAATAATAAATAATTAATAAAATAATAATAAAAATTAAATAATATTTTATTATAAAATAATCCAAAAATTGAATTTCACAATTAAAACCCTACTTTCATTAAATAAAAAGAAAATTTACTCAAAAACAAACCCTCTCGATTAACCTAAAATTTGGTACTAAAGGTTAATAATAGATTTACATTTTACAAATATGTTTACAGCCATTTAAATATTTTCAAAATAATATAAAAACATAAAAGCATAACGGTAGCCATAATAAAATTCCACAAAAAAGATAAAAACGTAGATCTAATCCCTTAAATTATTTAAAATTTTGAAAACATTGTAAATAATAAATTTCAAATTATTTTAAAGGAAAATAAGCTATAAATTTTAATATTTATTAATATAAAAAAAGGATTTGATATTAAAAATCATACTAACATATCATAAATGAGTTTAAAACCAAAATTCTACTGTGCCGAGTGATCCAAAAAGTGGGAAAAACCTACTTGTAATAATTTAAATTCTTAAAAATTAAAAAATATAGAAAAAATATTTTAAAATGGTATGAAATATATAATTATGTAATATAAAATATAATATATAAATATATATTATATAAATCTATCTGACAAAAATATATAATTACAAAAGTAACCAAGAAGCCACTGCTTTAAATAATATATTTAGACTATTGTAATTATTGTAATTAAAAGTTTAAATTAAATTTAAAATGAAAAACTTACTAAATAACCATAATAAAATATCATGAGTATTAATATATAACATTAATGATATCACAAATTTAAGATACATTTTGGAAAATAAATAAAAATTGACTAAATCGTACAATTCCAAGAATAAAAAACCCACATAAACCTGCTAGTATCCAAGCTTCCCCGAATTCAATTCTCAAATTTGGAGTTATTTTTCCTGCTCTCTGTTGTTGTTTTTTTTTTTGTTTTTGGCCAAAGTAATTTGCTGTTTAGTTAACTAATTCGATTACATTCCGCCTAATTCGCTTAACGTGGTAGCATTGCCGCGAAAAGTGCCATGCGGCAATTACTCACTCTCCGGGATGTATTATTCCCGGCACTTATTTGACCGAAATAATTGATGGAAACCCCGGAACTCCCCCGGAACCGCCCCCGAAAATTCCGCTCTGACAAATGGGGCCAAAATGGTCAAGTGCTTTGGCTTTTCCAACCCCGTTATTTTCCCGTACTTTTCCGCTTTCCCTCGCTTTCTGTGTGTGTGTGTGTGTGTGTAATCGCCTCAAATGAGGCATGAGCGAATGCAACAATGGGATGGAATCAAATGGACAAATTTAAATGCAACTACAATGGAATGGAAAAATCATTTCAAAACGCTGCACAAATGCTGGGGGGAAGAGAGGAGGCTTTTCCAAGTCCGGGAAAAACTGTGCCCGAATGGGGGCGTTGTAAAATATTTAATTCAATGGCCCAGCCATGGCGGTGGCAGGAAGCATTTTCAGTCTTGCATTTTCCATTTTCTGTTTTATATATATATGAAATATATGTAAAATATATATAAAATAAATATAAAATATATATTCTGTAGTTTATTTTGTACATTTTCCAACTGGCAGCATAAATGCAAAGCCCCAGAGCCAAATAAATACTGCAAAAGCTGCAAATGAATATCTTATGAATGCAACTGGCTTAGAATTTGATTGGTTTCGGCCTCTGTCTTTCGCACCTAAAATAATCTGGCTGCAAAAAAAAAATATATATATATATATGAGATATATATACTGTACTTAGTATGGGAATGTATATATAATATACAGATCCTGGCACAAGCTCCTCTTCTGTTGTAATTTGGCTTACTTTCCATGTCTCTTTCGCTGGCAATTGCTTCACAACGCCTTTGGCCCTCTTTTAACGGCAATAAATACGCCCTTTATGTGTACCGTGTGTCCTGCGAAATACAATAAAGAAATACAACAAAAAAAAAAAAAAACAAGTGCTTCTGCACTGAGAGAAATGGGATATTTTAGTTTTCTTAAAGAGCCAAACGATCTTCTAAAAATTATATTCTTTTAAGAATATTTTAGTTAGAGCTCATCTCAAAATGTTTACTTTGAACCTTTCTTTGCGCTTCTCAATTTGCTGACTTAAAGACCTTCTCTCTCCTTCTGAATTTGGTACTCAGAGCCTCTCTCTGCGCTTCTCAAAATGCTTACTTAGAGCCTCTCTCTCCGCTTCTCAAAATGTCTACTTAAAGGCCTTCTCTGCGCTTCTCAAATTTGTTACCTAGAGTCCTTGTATTTATTTGCTCTTCTCAAATTATTTATTCATTCATTTCCTATAATATTTATTATTATTTTATTTATTTATTTTTTTTATTTTATTTTTTTTTTTTTTTTTTTTTTTTTTTTTTTTTTTTTTTTTTTATTTTTTTTTTTAATATTTTCCTAGCAGTGCACAGCAACTATCACAAGTTTGTTGAACGCCATTAAAGCAAAAAAACAAAAAGAACAAGAAACCGCTGTCTTTTGTATTGACAACGCATTTTCGTTCGCCTTTGCCTTGGTTCGGTTCTCAGGACCTCGTGCATTTTGTATATATATTTTTTTAAATATATATATTTTTGTATCCAGTTATGTGTCCTTTTGTCCTTGTCTCAGCATATAAGCAGGTTACCCCAGTCGTCTGCTGGCATTTTTCCACGCTGTCGCATTTTAAACATTTCAATTAAATTCGAATTGACCAACTGGGCCGCAATGTGTTTGTATTTATCCCATTTTTTTTATTCTTTTTATTTTCCATGGAAGAGGGAAAGCGACATACACACGCCTGTTGATTGCCTTCCGTTCAATTGGTTGCTAGGATTTTTCCCCCCAGCATTTTCCATCATTGCCTTTTTTACAGATTTTTCTTTAATCTTTTACGCGCTTCACCTGTTTTTTTGATGGAATTGTGGTGTTTTTTTGGGAAAATAAAATTTAAAAAAATATACTAGGAATTTAATTGATACCAAGTTAATGGGTGACTATAAATTTAAAGGATTTACATTGCCTTGGTCTTTCTCTGCGATTCTCAAATTATCTACTTAAAGCCCTTCTCCGCGCTTCTCAAATTAATTACTTTAAGCCCTTCTCCGCGCTTCTCAAATTAATTACTTAAAGCCTCTCTTCCTGTTACCACAAATGCACTCCTTAAAGCCAGATACCTGTCTAGTGTGAATTGACTTTTACAGATTGTAAATCAAACCACAACAAGAAATCACTTCGAGACGAAGAGGGTGCGGTAAAACGAGAAAAAAAGAACAAGGACAAGAAACATAAATTGCCCGAAAGCATTTTGAGAAGCAGCCACAAAACGCAAAATGGTCATAAATTCAAAAACCTAAATGGCTTTGGCAATACCGGAATCAAAAGCCTCGACCGCACGACACAGAAGCACAACAAAAGGGAACAAACCGGGAAGAGAAAGGACTCAAAAAGAGAGAGAGAGGGGGAGCAAGGAAGAAAGCGCCAAACATAATACAAATGACATATAACAAGAGTCGGGAAATATGTCGGAAATCTACTTGAGACAGTCGCCGAAAAAAAAAGCCAAGCCAAGTCAAGCTCAACGGCCAAAAGCCATATCAGAGAAAGCGGCTCGAAAGGCACTTAAGGCCAAGGAGTTGGGATAAGGGAAAGCTTTTTCTTGGCCGCCAGAAAAGGACCAAGGACCAGAGACAGCGACGGGAAGATGTGACACAAAGCAAATGGTAAATGGTAAATGGGGGCACCAAAAATCTAATAATAATAAAATACTTTATTGTTCAGTTAACAATTCAATTGTTTCACTCAACAAGAGCCAACGGACAGAGACAGATTCTGCTTAAAAAAAAAACAAGAGGCACTGTGCGAAAAGTATTTATTTACTTTTATTTGTAATTCAATTTTAAAGTGTGAACTTGCACTTTATTATCACACATTTTTTAGTGTGTGTTTTCTTTTAGGTATTTTTGCTTCAAGAAAATAAGGTCATACCTAAGCAAAGTGACAGCCAAAAATTAGGCAAAGTTTTTTATACTTCAAAGAGTTATTTTTCACAGTGTCCTGCTGCTAAAACGTACATTAAGTGATAAAGTGTTTGTGCAAATCAAAGCGATTGACTGACTGTCATAAGAACTGGAGTCCAGAGAAACGTTTCAGGAATCAGAAATCAAATCAAAATTTGGCCAACCGGTTGGCTAAATCAATTGCTAGCCAGAGATGATGTTCTGTCAGTTGATGGATGCTTTGAATTATTATCTTGATAATCATCATCATTATCATCATGTTAATCATCATTATCATCAAGATAATCATCATTATCATCATCTTTGTCGAAGGTTTTTCATAAAATTCACTAGAATAAGTACCTTTGCCTTTGTGAAAAATATTTGCTAAACAAAAGCAAAAGTTTTGTAATTCATTTCTATTTTAGCTTTCTGCACTTTTCATAAATACATAAAAATATAATATATAATATATTTATAAATAAAATATAGTATATGTAATATACATATATATATTTTGCTAATGAGGCCAGGGGTTGCGTCCTAATTGAAAAATTTTCTGCACATTTTCAAAAAAGTTGATTTTCCTTTTGCCTGATTTTTGCTCCTTCGTGTTTCCATTAATTATAATAACTCACTTGTCGCCAAGTGGCTAGGGGGAGGGCGGGAAGGGGGAAGGGGGCGGTAAGGTGGCTGGAAAATTGGCAAAGGAAAAGTCGGGTGAAATGCACGCAAGGAGACAAGTTTATTTTTTGAAGCAACTTCTTAATCACATTGCCACAAGGCTGACTACTTTTGAGACTATAATAAATTCAATTAAATATTAAGTAAGCAATTTAAGGGCTTTTTAGTTATGACTAAAAACTTATTTCGGAATTCAAAGGATTTTATAATAATTTAAAACTTAATTCAAAGTATTTAAAAAGGATTACTTTTTTGTTAATATTTTATAATTTTTTATTTCAATTTAACCAACAAACTTCTTGCATAAAAACCAGATATTTTCTACATATTATTTATTATAATAAATTTTAATTTATGCTTATAATATCTCAAGGCCTGACAACCCTTTCACCAAGAGGTGACAACCCTGTTGGCATCGGCACGAGAGCGCTGCACTTCAAGACAAAGTCATATTGTTTATGTCTGGTGAATGCACAGCAGGTGCTGGTCCCTCTGGATCCTGCTGTTTATATCCAGTATAAATATATATATATATATATATATATATATATATATATTCTGGTATCTGGCAAATGCAGCCAGCTGAGCAGAGGAGTAGGGGAAAAGGGGGAAAGTATTTTATTAAAACGCCGAACAGCGGGAAAAATGTCAAAAATTATTTGATATCTCGCAGTTATTCCACCAGTGTTTGTTTCTCTTCTTGCTACTTGTTTTTCTTTTCCTTTTTTTTTCTTTTCCATGAAAAGCTCTGGGAAAATGCGGAAAGCATAAGGGAAAAAAGGATGAAGGGTGGGCGCCGGTTGCCTGGTTGCCTGGTATATGCGTCTAGCCCGCTATTTAGGCAGCCGACAAGCGAACAACTTGTCTAGAGTCAAATGCAAAACAGAGTCAAGCAGCAGCAAAACGTGCCACATAAAAACAAGACAAGTTTGTCGTTCGTTTCTTTCTCCTTTTTTCTATCTTTTTTTTTTGGCAGTTAGTGCAGCTCCGGTCTGTGTCTGCACTGAGGGAAAAAAGTTATAGTTGCAGCTTAATTATGGTATTTTAAAAGATTTAAAAGATTACTTAAAGCCTCTCTTTGCGCTTCTTAAGTATCTTACTGAAATCCTCTCTCTGCGCTTCTCAAATTAGGTATCTAGAGCCTCTCTCTGCGCTTCTCAAATATTTTACTTAAAGCCTTTCTCTGCGCTTCTCAAATAACTTACTTAGAGCCTCTCTCTGCCCTTTTCAAATATCTTACTTAGATCCTTTCTCTGCGCTTCTCAAATTACGTATTTAGAGCCTCTCTCTGCGCTTCTCAAATAACTTACTTAGAGCCTACCTATTAGTTTCCCAATAATTCACTTGAAGCCTGCCCTTCTCTACATAGTTTTTGAGATCTTTTCTCTGCGGTTAATAAATTATTAACATGGAGCTTTTCTTGGTGCCTCATAAAGGCACTCATAGATCACATTTTCTGTGCTTATTTAAAATATTTTTTTATAAATTCCTCATCTTCTCGCTGTGCTTATTTGAAATATTTTTTTATAAATTCCTCATCTTCTCTCTGTGCATGTTGATAGATGCAAAAAAAAGAAGGAAGAAAATAGAGAAATATATAAATCTATCGGACTGAAATTCCGTCTGACTTGTCTATTAAGCGCATTAGCCTCCTCACCCTATCACCGTTTCTCTCTTTCCGTCCCTCGCTCCTTTCCCTCCCCTCACACCTAGAAATGTGCGAAAGCGGATTGGCGATATTGACAGATTGACAGACCAGGCGGATGGGATTATGGGCAATATGGCTATAGATGCCAAGTCAGGCGGCTGATGATAGCCAACGGATATATGTCCCGACAGATTTTTGTAAGTGGCATCAATCATGTTTCTATTCGCTGCCGATTAAATCGAATAAGGCTAATCGGGTTTTGTGTGGAAATGCAATTGAAACAATTGAAAGTAGGAGTATTTAGCGTTTGTACCATTAAATATTGGCAGGAAAATTGGGCATTTAGTAGATTTTTATGCATAAAATTACTGATTTCTTTTGAATGAAATTTTGAGGGGACAAATCCCTGAGTCAAAAGTCTTGTTTTGTATTTGTATTGTATTTGTATTGTATTTGTATTGTATTTGTATTGTATTTGTATTGTATTTGATTTTGTATTTGATATTGTATTTGTATTGTATTTGTCTTGTATTTGTTTTGTATTTGATTTTGTTTCCCCTTTTTTTTACCCACTTGAGTTGCGGGCGTGTCAAATGCTCATACACCCGCATATCCTGTGAGCGTGTGTGTGGGCATATCCTTGTATAAGCAATCATTTTAATGAGCAATAAAGTGTTGCATACTTAAGAGGGCAAACGTGGGAATTTCGGCGGCTGCGACAAAAACGACCGCAAGAACAGGAGAAAATGGAAGACAGAGTCTCAGACAGAGACAAAAGGTGGAGTGGTAAAAAACTAGAGCACACATCATTCATGTGTATAAATATAGGCACGGCTTAAAGCTCAAAAAATACAACAAAAATATGGAGAGCGAACCAAAAAACAATAAGCTACTTTTTCAAGTTAAAAAATAAAAACCAGTTAAAACCTTTCCCGCTTTCATTGTTTGACTGTTGATAAACCGGCATTTAACTTGAATTATTCCTTGAAAAATTAGTAAACTTTTTCTCCCTTTCCCTCTAAAAACTTTTTTCCCTCCCTGAGGAAAAGTACAGAAACCCGAAAACCCAAAACCCCAACAAAGATAACACACACACAGAGACGCAGGTGAAACTCAAGTCATCAGAATTTCAAGGAATTCCGAGAGAAAGAGGGAAATGCTAGATAAATAATTATGTCAATTTTCAGAATTTGTCACAAAGAGAATTAAATCTCTGACACTTTGTATGTGTAGTAGTAGTTGTTGTTCTGCATTCCACTTTCTTTGGGCAATATGAGAGCCGACAGCCTTGATTGAAATATGCATTTAAATCTCTGACCTCGGTGTCACATTCCCTTTTTGTCAGTTCTGAATAATTATTAACTAAGAGTGCAATTCAAGTGTCAAAGGAAATGGGAGTAAAATGAGGCAAAAAGGAAAATGTATTTTAGGGTGAATATTTGTTTAAATAAATTTATGAGAGATGTAAGGTTTATTTGCATTTATTTGCTGGCTTAAAGAATCGTTAGAGTTGCAGCAAAAATTTGTTATTTAAATTGTTTTATTTTAATTTGTACTTCTTTTTAAATAAATTAAAAATTTCCTTTAATTTTTATTCTATTAATGCCTTTCTCTGCGCTTCTCAAAATGATTACTTGGAGCCTTTCTCTCCACTTCTCAAATTATTTACTTGAAGCTTTGTAATATTAAACTATATTAATTTAACAGAAATCAGTAACAATATCCCGACAATGAATCAAAGTCGCTGCTGGCATTTTATTTATCAGATTAGGACCTGTTGAAGACCTGAGCTCGCTTGAATCCTTGGCAATCATTCATTCGTTTCCTTTTATTTTTTAAGGGGCAACTGAGTGTACTCACGGGCATATTCATATCCGGGAATGTCAGTTATTTTTAATATTTGCTGGTCGTAATATGCGTAAAGTGAGTATTTATGTTATATGCACGCATGGTCCCTCTCTCTCTCTCTCTCTCTCTCTTTTTTTGTATTTTTTATTGCCATGTCATGTTGTGAGGGTATATGTGTGTGTGTGTGTGGAGTGTGTTACCTGCCTCACATAAGGAACACTCGTGGCTCATACAAGAAATTTTATTTATTATCATTTCGTTCTGTTTTCTGGCTCCCCTTTTCCCTCTCTTTCTCTCTCTCTCTGTTCTGTTTTATTTTTTTATTTATTTGTTTAGCTTTTTTTCTTGTCTTTCTTTGGGTTTTGTTTTATTCATAAACACACACACACACACAGGGCACGCATGACGTATGATTGTTGGTGTTGTAATTTATACGTGTTGTTTATTTTATACCAATTTAATGCAACTATATATGCATGTGTGTGTGTTATGAGTTTTGTGTTTTTTTTTTTTTTGGGCTAAAACATTTGACATGTAGTCACGTTCATACAGGAGGCACAGCTACAGATACGGCTACAGATACATGAACAGATACAGATACATTTGCCCAATGAAGTTGCAGAAAATAAGAAAGGAAGGTTTTCCTTGACTTAAATATTCTTACAAAAAAATTATAAATTATAATTTAAAATATTTAAGTTAAGGTAAATCTAAAAGGTTATTTGTTTAATAGAGCATTTGTGGCATAGAGCCCTTCTCTGCGCTTCTCAAAATTTGTATTAAGAGCCCTTCTCTGCGCTTCTCAATTTGCTTACTTAAAGCCCTTCTCTGCGCTTCTCAAACTATTTTCCTTGACTATTTCTCTGAGATTTCAAGCATATTAATTTTTCTTTTTAAATAAAAGATTTACAACTCTACAATAAATAATAAATAATAAAATCTAGCCTTGGCCTGGCCCAGATTCAAGTTAAAATTGCTTAAGGCTGCGCGTGCAATAATAAATTCAAATGAATGAAAATGAAAAATGAAATGAAAATTCAAATGGATTTCCTTGGAAATGCTCTAGATAAATGCAAATTAACCTCTGCATATCTCAATCTCGGACGCGGTCTTGCCCCTCCTCTCTCTCTCTGCTCAAAAGCATTCCATTTATCAGGACAGCGAAATCCACACACATTTTAATTACCTCACCGAGGCGAGCGCGATGTCCTGGCAACGGATGAAATGGGATTCCCACAAACACCCATATAGAGAAGCAAAAGAAAAACAGAAAACACAGAAAAACAGAAAAACAGAAAAAATATGTATATAAAAGAATCTGAAACAAATGAAAGCGAAGCGAAGCGGAAGCAATAAGGCAAAGCCGCAATAAAACTTGAAATTCGTTTGCTTCCGTTGCCTAGGTAAAGGTAAATAATTAAACAAAAAACCAAGGCGGCCACTTGAAGCTAAAGGGAACCCTAAAAAATATGGAAAGTTTTATTTATATTTAAATACAAGAGATATAGAGAGATGGAAGGAAGAGGACGAAGGACACTGATATCAATCAAAAGGATTATGAATTGGCAAAAAACTGACTTGGAAAAGGTGAAGAATTTACATATTTCCTGAAGGGAAAACTTTTCTGTCGCAGCAGCTGCCAATTGCCAGCTTGTCTTTCCGTTTTGCCTTTGTTTTTTTTGTTTCTGGGTAAAAAAGGAAAAGCCAAACACCCCCCTCCTCTCCCACCCAATGCCCAATTTTCTCAGCTTTGCCTTTTGCCAACCCGCTTTTTAGACACTTTGAAGATGTCAACGGCAAAAAATTGTTTGCGGTCTCAACGACGCGGGCTTCAGGTGCTCCGCGAAAACGGTTTTGAATTTAAATTTTGCAAGCTGCCTGCCTGTCACCCTGTCACCCGGTCACCCCGCCGCCCTCCTGCCTCACTCTTCTTCAAGCCAATAAAATCGTTTTAGTATATTAATTAAAAGCTCTGGGTAAATACCACCTCTCCCGCCTCCGCCCCGCCTTTCCGCGCAGCTGCTTGGATCCTGCAAATTGGATGTCTCGTCCGTCGAGGTCCTGGCAAATTATTCAGGCTGCCAAGGCTGTCAGGGATGAGGAGGGGGGCCAGAGAAGGGGACAGAGAGTGCACGAAGGGGTTCAATAGGATTCATTCAGATGCAGATTCGGCGAGGCAACTTTCGAGAGTTTGAAATTGATGCAATTAACAAGAAAAATATAAAAATTTAAGAGGGAAAATATAAAAAAAATATAAAGAAAATGTATAGAAAATATGCAGAATGTAGAAAGCTTAAAGAAAATATCCAAAATATATCAAGTGTAGAAATTGGAAAATTAAAAGTATACAAAAAATAAAATATATAGAAATTAGAAAGTATAGAGATATTAAATCTAAAATATATAAAAAGTATCTTAAAAAAAAGTATATAGAAATTTAACAAGAAAATATAAAGAAAATATATAGAAAGTAGAAAGTAAAAGGAATACAAGGTGTATAGAAAGTTTAAAATATATGTATAATAGAAAGTATATGGAAACTAAGGTTAATAGAAAATATTTCTATATAAAATAAAAAATATTGAAACTTTAAATATATGGAAATTATATAGAAAGAAGAAAGTAAATAAAAAATGTATCTAAAATATATAGAAGCAATAAATATAAAGTAGAAAATATATATAGAAAATAGATGGTATATAGAAAATATATTTAAAATATATAGATAGTCAAAATTATAATGTAGATAAAATATAAGCAGTAGAAAGTATATAGAGAATATAGGATCTATAAAAAAAAAAACAATGCATAAAGGAAATATATAGAAAACAGATAGTAAATAGAAAATATTTAAAGTAATAAGTAAATAAAAAATATTTCTAAAGTATAAAGAAAGTGGAAAGTCTACAGTAGATGATGTGGAAAGAAAAAAAAGTGTAGAAAGTATATAAAAAAATATATAGAAAGCAGAATACAGATAGTATATTAACATAAAAAATAAAGTATGTGCAAAATATCTAAACTTATAGTATATATATTAAGGAATATGATTTTAACTTCTTTCCATTCCAAGTTAAAAAATATTTAAAGAATTCAAAAATATAAGAAGCATCAGAAGTCAAATTTAATTTACGAAAAAGCTTGCCTAACCTTGCCTGCGACTTGTACTTTCCCTTTAAAAATTTTAAATAATTATAAAGCATTAAAATATAACTACTAATGATATATTCTCCCAATATTTCAATGCTTACCAAAGTCGAAAGATTGCTTTAAAAACTAATCAAAAAAAAAAAGAAGAAACTAAATGCAACGCAAAGCGATGAGAAATCAATTTTATTTTTTACAGGTATTTACGCCTTGGGCATTTTGTGTGTGTGTTTTTTTTTTTGCTGGATGTGTGCGTGTGCTGTGTGTGTGGTTATGTATTGTATTTTTCCACCAATTCCGTTTTTTTTTTTGTAAGGGGAAAGGGGACTCAAAAACCCAATTGGCAACCTGGGCATTCACTGTGTGTGGCTTATGCATTTTATTTTCTTTTTAATTTACTGCTGCCACGAGCCACGCCCCCTTTTACGCAGCCTGAGGGCAAGTCAATACGTTGCCAATTACTGTGCATGCAAAAACACAAGAGGAACACACACAGGCACGCACACACAGGGAGAAGATATTTTGCGAAAGGCGGCTAAAAACATATGCAGATGATTGTTATCGAACGCGATGGCAGTGTTATCGATAGCATAAGCTTGCAATAGTGACGGAAAAGTTGTTTTTTTGTGAATTTTAACAGAAATCTTTACATTTCTCTGTATTAATTATTAAATAAAATAATAGAATAAAAAGAAAAATACATTTCACTATCCAGATGATTGTAATCGATCAATTTGCAGTGTTATCGATAGCATAAGGTCGCAGTAGTGAGGATAAATTGCGATTTTTAACAAAAATCTTTACTTTTCTCTGTATTAATTACTGATTAAAATAAATGAATATAAAGAAAAATATATATTTTTCTATTTAAATAATTATTATCGATCAATTTGCAGTGTTATCGATAGCATAGCAACATAAACCTGAGGCTAACAAGCTTGTTCTTGTCCAATTTTTGACAGAAAAACCCCTTAAATTTCTCCGAATTACTAATTGAATGATATTATGGAAAAGTAGAGGATATATATTTACCTCAAACTTTAAGAGGCTTACCTTTTGGGTAATCCTGCTGCCTGCATTCATAGTTCATAAATCCTGATGACATCCTGGCCTAACCCAGAGGTTGGCAGATGGGTGTGAGGGGGAAATAGAGCCCTGTAATTCCGGCAATGAAATAAGCCAGGCCCTCAACTTTTCTCTCTCATTTCTCTGCTGGGCCACTTTGGCCTTAGCCTTAGTTGGCAGTTATCCTGGCAGCAGCATCCCTTCTCCTTCATACAGTTTTTGTTTTTATTAACTGCTGACGAAGGATTTACCAATCATTTGCTCTTTGCACACACACACTCTAAGGGAGGAGGGGTACTTGCCCCCAAACACACAGGAAAAATAATAATAATGCGAAAACGAAAATCAGGCGAAATTACACAGCCAGCAGAGAGGATGTGTGTGTGTACGTGTGTGTGTGTATTGATTGCTGCCGGAAGGACATTGCAAAACATTGCGATAAAAATCCATTTAGATGAGCAAATAGGCAAAAATCAACAAGGAAATTGACTTTGATGAGCCGCCGCCGACAACAGGACACAAAGGGATGCGAGCAGGGAGAGAGGGAGGAAGGTAGATGGAAAGAAAAAGGGAGAGGGAGAAGGTGAAGGAAAAGGAGAGGGAGAGGCAAGCAGTGGCTTTATTCCCTTGTGGAAATTCGCGCTAATTTTTTCCACATTTCCTACGTCTGTGTCACGCAGCGAGAGAATCCATAACAATCTTCATTTTTTTTTCCTTTTTCGGTTTTTTTTTTTTTTTTTGGCCTCACATTCGTATTTAATAAAAACAATTTGTGTGCGTGTCCCCCGTTGGCGCAACACGAACATTTTGACAGCTGTCAAAACTTGACTCCGAGCTCCCAGAAGCGTCAATAATTCATTTACAGACAGTTAAAGCAATTAAATTGGAATTCTCGCAGGACTCGAAAGCCTAAAACGTTTATTTGCATTCAATTCGATTTGGGTTTGGAGAGTTTTTTTTAAGGCGCTTGAAGAATAAAGTATAATTTTAAAGATTTTTCTTAAAAGGTTTTGCACATCAAATAATTAAATAAAATAAATCAATATATATTACAATAATACAAAATTCGCACAATAATTAATCAAATTTGCACACTAAATAACTAAACAAATAATTAGGAGATCAACAAATTTGAGTTAAGAAAATAAAATATTAAATTCTTAATAATTAAAAGCAAGTGATAACTCACAAATCAAACAAATACTGAAAATATTTGGAAATGTTACAGAAATGTTTCTAGAACTAAAATAAAACAAAATATTTAACAAATTATGAAAAGTTTTAAAAATTATAAAAATTGTGCAAATTTTTTAAGACTATACAAAATTTTTAAAAATTAATAATTTATAATCTTAAAATAAATAAAAACTTAAAAAAAAATATAACAATTTTAAAAAATTATAAAAAGTTTTAAAAATTATGAAAACTTAAAAAATTATAAAATTTATTAAAATTTTAAAAAATTATAAAATTTAAAAAATTATAAAATTTTTAAAAATTATTAAATTTTTAAGCGTTATACAAATGTTTTAAAATTGTGAAATTTTTTTTTTAATTATGAAAATTTTTAAAAATTATGAATATTTGGAAACATTTTTCATAGAAAGTTTTAACATAAAGGATATAATTTAAAAAAAACAACAAATTAATCATATTGTTAACTTTGAGAATTGTTCAGAAATTTTCTTAGAAATAAAAAAAAAAAAAACAACATATGAAAAATATTACTATTGAAACATTATAATTATTTTTATTTTAATGACAAATACAATTTTTTATTACAATTAAAGACAGAGCAACTAAGGACTTTTGGCCAAAATTATTCAAACATTAACTGAATTTTTTTAGAACTAAAAAATCTAAAAATTCCCCTTTTAAATACTTTTCTTATTGTATTTTTAAAACAACTATCCCTCAGTGCATTGTAATCCCAGAAATTAAATGATTTTCATTTATACAAAAAGTCTTTCCTTGGTCTTGTCATTGAATTATTTAAACTTAATTTAAGTAAAGCTATTAATTTACCAAAGTGAGATAAAGAAGGAACAGTGGCGGGCAATGAAAACTCTTGGAGGCAAACCGGAAAATGTCAATCGAGCCAAGGGAAAAGTGCACAAGCTTTTCTCAGCTCGCCCTTCTTAAATTCATTTAATCCGCAAAAAGCGTTTAATTCCACTAAACACACGACAAACACATATCAATCAGGCTGTACCAGGAAATAAATAAATATATATCTAGTACATATAAAAGATATACAATATATAGGGTATATATATCGGAGAGTGTTCAAATTTAATCAATTATATTGCACTTTATCACGGCAACTTGATGGTCTCTCCTGGCAAACTTGGCTTACGATTTTCGATTTTCGTTTTTCGACTCGATTCCCACAAAAGGTAAATAATGACGGGCATGTAAAGTGTATTAGCTCCGGCAAAAGGAGCAATTTACACAAGTCAATTGAATATTTACAAAGAAAAACACAGAGAGGAAGAGAGGGGGAAAGAAAGTGGGGGACAGGGGGAGCGGCATGCGAAAGGCATCCGGAAAATCTTTGGCTGGCATTCCGGCCAACCGAAAGCGAATGACATCGCACAAATAGCAATTCAATCACAAAATATTCACAACAGAAACGCACAGCGGGGGAAGGGAATTTTCAGGGGGGAAAATAGTTTCCAAAAATCAAAAAATGTAGGAATTTTCATACAATAAATTACAATTATAAAATTAATATAAAGAAAAAACAAAGAAAGAAGGTTAAATCCATAGAAAATTTTATGTGGTGTTAGTTTTTTTGATAAAAAATAATAATAACATAAATTAAATACAAATTAGTTTTCTATTCATTTTTTAAAACATTAAAATTGAATTGCAAAATAATGAAAGCACTCTAAATACCTTAAAAATCAAATAACTAATGTTGAATAATTAAAGTTGAATAATATTGAATTACTTAAGTATTTTTCTTAAACGTATTTTGTTTTCCTTTTATTTTCCCTATTATCTATATATATCTTTATTAAAGCATTTAAAAAAATAGTATTATTAATTAATTTATTTTGGTATGAAAAATTTAAATCGTACAGAAAAAAAATGTACGCTAGATTTAGTGGAAAAATCAGTTTTTTTATTATTAAAAAAAAAATATTGATCATTTTTTTTAATTATTTAATTATTACAAATTATTTGTTCAAAGGTTCTTGCATTTTTGCAATATATTCTACAACTAATAATTCATATGTATTTATTATTTTATTATTTTTTAAGTAATTCATAATTTCTATTTATAATTATTTTTTATTTTACTTATTTATTTTTTTCTTTAATATTTAATAATTTCTTTCAATTCAATCACTAAATTAACCAAAAATGTACCTTGTATATTTATTGTAACTCATTTTCTAATCATCTTATAAAAGTTATTGTTTTTTTTTTTAACAATTTCTTATTATTTTTATAGTAATAAAAAATACAAAGTCTTATTACAATCGCGTTTAGTCAGAGCCTATTTATTTTTAAATATATATTATGCATGAGAGAGAACTCCCAATTACCAAACAAATTGAACACAATACAACCCCTGGGACCTCCTTGGCCACCTCCTCCTCCTCCTCCTGGCCATGTCGTGACCTGGCCACCCGTGTCACCCATTTAATCTGCCACAAATTTTTAATTGACCTCCGTTGACGTGTAATTAATATCTGATGTTGACCGGATCCGAGTCCGAGTCCATGTCCGTGTCCGGGTCCGTGTCCGGGTCCGGTCTAGCCTGGCCCTGTTGGCATTGGCCAATCCAATGATCCCCATTAATGCCAGTGGCCCATAATCGTGATAATGATGATGATGATGACGAAGCCCGTGTCCCTGTCCATGTCTCACCCTCATCATTTGCTGGGGGGGAGGAAATGGTCAACCCTTTGGCTATTTATAGGCCACATTCGTGGTATTTATTTATAGCCAACTTTGCTTTCCACCATGTTCAGCAGTTTACCCCGTTTAGTCAGCCAAGTTAGGAGTTATGTGTGTGCGTGTGCGAAGACCACGCATTACGCATACGACACGTTGCACGCGGCGACAATCCGCAGGCAATTCGGATGCAGCTTGCAATCCATTTTGGGACTGCGGTTGAAGCTCCACCCAAAAGCGTTTTGCGGTTCTTGTCAGTCAGTTCAGGACGGGGTCAGGAAAAGGGATGCTTTGGACCATAAAATACCCTTTAAAAGGTATTAAGAAATAAGAAAAACAAAGAGTAGAAATTTGTAGAAACAAATAAAATTATCTATAAATAAATTTTAGCTAAAAATCGAGTTACTGATTATTTTTCCCTAATTTCAAAACCATATTTAAGGGGTATCTAGAGTCCTAATCAATTTTTTTCACAATGCTAAACCAAACGGATGGACAATCAGCAGCAGGTGAAGCTGAACAACTGAATGGGAATGTGTGGGAAAGTGGAAATGTGGAGCAGAAGAGCGAAAAACCCGGTTTTGCTGCAAAATGGCGAAGCGAATCAGCAGCCAAAACTACAATTGCCAATTTTCGGAGGGGGGGGGGAGGGGTTTGTCTCTCTGCCCAATCCCCTCCCACTCTACCGCCCAAATTAAGAGTGTGTGTGTGAGTGTGCGGTGTGTGGGTGTGTGTGAGCCCCTAATTGAAACTCGTTTCCGCCAAATGGCCTTTGAGCTAAGAGTTACGTGATTGGTTAGCTGGATTTTGTGAAGCATAAATAAATAAAGAAATAATAAATACTAAAATAAAGATAAATAAAACAATAATAAAAATGGGAAATTTATTTAATAAATGTAAAATATTTATTAAATATATAAAATATATTCCACAAAAATGTAAGGAGAGAAATAACTATTTCACAAGAACCACATTTCTCGGTTCTCTCGCCTTTTTTATTTTTTGAATTATTATTATTCTTATTTGATGTATAATATATAGTAGTATAAATAATAATAAAACTGAACTACTGAACTAAAACTACTTTTTAAAAAATAAGAAAAAAAATCCCCAAAGAATTAAGGCAAATCCTTGAACCACATTTCTCAACAATCTCTTTTTTTTTAATAAATACAGATGCATATAAAAAAATAAAATTTAAAAAAAATACATAAATAAAATATTGATTATAATTTCCAAAAATTACAAAATTAAATTCACCAAATGAATAAATAATGCAAAATAAAATAAGCATTTCCCTTGTAACACTTTTCTAAATACTCTCTTTTCTTTAAATGTATAAATATATATCAAAAATATAACATAATCATAATATAAAAAAATAAAAATAATCTAAAAATACATAAATAAAATATTGATGCTAATTCTCAAAAATTACAAAATAAAATTAACCAAATGAATGAATAATGCAAACAGAAATAACCATTTCCCTCGAACCACTTCTCTCAACACTCTTTTTTTATAAATGTATAAATATATATATAAAAAAAAATTATAAAATAAAAAAAAAACAATAAAATAATGTAAAAATACAAAAATTAAATATTGATGCTAATTCCCAAAAATTACAAAATTAAATTCACCAAATGAGTAAATAATGATAAAATAAGTAAGCATTTCCCTTGAACCATTTTTCTCAATACTTTCTTTGGTTTTAAACCAAATTGTGATTATTTAATTTATAAATACTAATATAACAAATTAAACAAGGCTTTAAAATGTTCTTCAAATACATATTAAATATCTAGATTATATTCTCAAAAAAAAAAAAAAAAAATAAGAGAATAATTTACATATTGAATAAACAATAAAAAAGGAAAAAAACGATTTCCCGTGAACAACTTTGCTCAGTACCTTCTTTTTTTTAATGTATAAATACTAATGAAAATGAAATTATATATTATTGAATAAATTCTATTATACACTCACAAAAAAGTAAAAAAATAAAAAAATAAATTCACCAAATGAATGATTAATGAAAAAAGAAATAACCATTTCCCCTGAAGCACTTTCCTAAATTCTCTCTCTTTTCTTTTTTTTAATCACTAAGCAAAGGCAGATAAGCGATGGCTAAAAATTAATTCACTCGGCCTCCTCCAGATCCCTTTCAGTTAATTATTCTCAATGCCAGCAAGTATATATATTTTTTTTTATATATATATATATATATATAAAGAAGAGCTCCCTGGCTGCCATTAATCTCATTCTACTTATTTGCATCTTCCGAGCCTAATCGGTTCCCTGGTTGCCTTTATCCCTCTGGCTCCTTTGGCTCCTTTGGCTTTCTTTTACTTTCTTTGGACCAATTTTATTTATCCCGTCGACGTGTCGCATTGTGGCCAAAATTTGTCATTTGCCGTGTGTTTAACATGCATATTGAATGGCCCAAGTCCTGGCCTATAGCAAAAATACACAAAAAAAAAAAAGACCATAAGAGGCGGGGTCCTGGGTACAACACACGTACGCCCGGGACTCTGACTCCGGGAGCATTGTGTTAAATAATTAATTACAATCCATTAATTAATTAGACAACGCAACGGGGGTCATTAGGCTAAGCAGCAGGAACAGGAGCAGGAACAGGAGGCCAAGGGCTAAGGACCAAAGGCCGAAGGACAAGGGAAAAACCAGAAAATAAACCAAGAAAACAAAAAAAAAACGACAACATTTTGATACGACAGCTTGTACACATAATGCGACCATAATCAACAGCCTTTTCTTTTTTCTTGCTGGCCTTTTTCTGTTTTCCCGTTTTTCCCTTTCTCTTTTTTTTTTGAGTATTATTATTATTATTATTATTATTTTGAGTAGGGCAGCTCTCATATTTTATTGCATACTGTTAGGCGTCAAAGAGTGTCATAATTAATGGCATTTTCAGGCAAAAATCGCTGGGATTTATAGACCCGCGAATTTTTTTAGGGAATTGAGCTAAGAGTTAATTTAATTATTGGGAAATTAAATCTGTATAATTATTAAGTTTGCAGCTTAAAAAAAACTCTGAAAAAGATTTTAAATTTAAAATGTTAATATTTAATATTAATATATTAATATTATTAAATTAAAAAATAGTTTTCAAAGTACTTTTCAAAAAATTTCCTATTAGAAATTTAAAGTATCTTCATTTAATTACACATATTTGCAGGGAAATTGATATTTAAATATTTATATGTAAAAAGTGTTAATTAGAACACAAAAAAGAGCTTCTTGACGTCTTGTTAGAATTATTATTAATATTTTAACAATATTTTGTAAAGCTTATATATTAAAATTCTTCAATATCATTATTAAATGCCTCACGTGAGTGTGTATTTACTTAGAAATATTTGTGTTTGTTCACCATTTCATATTTAAATTTCACACATAAAGTGTTAAATTTAAAAGTAATATATTAAAAGTTCTCTTATTATCTTCATGCAATTTTAAATATATTTTTAAAATATTTTTTTAAAGCATTTCCTATCAAAACAACCTTAAGTACCATTGCCTTTATAAAAGTATATGTCTTTGTGTGAAATTTAAAAATAACAGAAATATTTCCCTTTAAAAAGCTTTTATATATACATTTTTAAATATATAAAGTGTAAAATTTCAAAAGAAAACATTAAAAAGCCCCCTAATCTCTTCATAAAATTATAAATATAATTTTTAATACATTTTTAAAAGCATTTCCCATAAAAAAATCCCCAAAAATACCATTGAAAGCACCACATGTTTGTGTGTTAAATTTGAAGGACACTCATTGTGCCAGGACCTGAAATTCCATCTAATTTCAGTCGCATCAAATTGAATATTTATTAGGTTCACGGAAATACCATCCTTCCGTCCGTTGCTCATTATGAATTCATGCTTTCTGCGATGCACAAAATTCGCTCGGCCAGGACACTTGTCAGCAGGACACTTGTCACCGGGACATTTTCAGCTGGACATTTTCTCAGTTCGCTTTGGCATTTTCGCTGACGGAAAACAAAAACAGGTATTTTCAGGATCTCAGCAGGATCTCTGCCGCATCGATTATGCATCAATGTTTCGTCCTGCCTCGCCTTGCCATTAAATTGAATTTTGCAATAAAATGGAAACTGGCCAGAGAGTAAGAGAGACAAGGACGAAACTTGGCCAAGAAGTAGTGAAAACTTTTGAGTAAAAACAATTGCATTATTGGCCACAAGAATGTGCGTCACTTGACCAGAACCCAGCGGGGGCGGCGGAGAGTGGGTGGGTGGGCGGTCACCAAGGCGGCCTGATAAATGACCATCAAGTGATGGTGGTCTCGAAATAGACCCGGAGATGGACCTGAAAAGCTGAAACTGCAGCTGCCACAAACACACACACACGGCGTATGCGCAATGTGGGAGGAAAAAGTGAGGCAAAGACGAAAAAAAACACACACACACACTTCCCCGCCTCCCCCTCAACCACTAGCAATTGCAATATTTGGCAGCAAATTTTATAGCTCCTACCCGGCTTGGCACGAAATATCGAGTTCATTTATCAAGCCCCGGCAAATGTCCTGTGCGGTCCTGCGGTCTGTTTTCTCCTGCAAAAAGCAAATTGGCAAATGAAACTGCAAGAGAAAAAAATAAACAAAAAAAAAACTGAAAGAAATCGAGGCAGGGCTGCTTAAAAATAGAACCTGACATACCCTAGAAAAGAGATTTAATTAATTTGATCGATTATAAATCGATTAAAATTGTTTTAAATCGATAAAGATCGGTAGCTTGTAGAGTTCCTGATATAATATTATATTTATAGATTTTAATAGATTAAAAACTAACTTCAGTCGATATTTTTGAGGCCCTTAATTAGTTTTGTTAATAAAACAATTAAATTTTCTTAAGTTCTGGGATTTTTATTATAATTTTTTACTTAATTATCGATATATTTTGGTGCCAGAAATACCCTAAAATGGAAAATACTGAAAGTTTTCTTTGTTAAATTTATTAATATTAATTTATATTGAAAAATATCATTATTTCACTGGTTATGAAATATTCTGTAAACAATGTTTCTGGTTTTAATAATTATCTAACTCTGTATTATCGATATTATATCGATATTTAGCAGTCGATTTTTAATATTTCGCAGGGGATTTTGAAACCTATACTTGAATAAATTAACTTCTTACTCAATATGCAATTTCATATAAGATATTTATTTATTTTAAGAAGATCTATTTGTTTTATATGTTTAAATATACATGTTTTTAGTGAAGATATTTTTTTTAAACATTCGAATTCTCTTTTCTACAATTTTAAAAATATTCTGTAATACATTTCCTTCTCCCTTCAGAGAAATAAAACCTATCAAAACCCCTTAAAAAATACCCTCGAAAGTTGCCCTGAAAATGGCAACGAAAACCCTCTCGATTTTCCCCTCTTATTTCCCCAGTATTTGCCTTGCACTTTTGCCACAATTACTTTGATTGCTAATCAACTGCAAATTGCAATGTGTTTGCGGGAAATACAAACAAAAATGAGGAAAAAAAACGAAAAAATGAAATGCAAGGAAAGCAAAAAGGGAAACTATCAATATGCGTCTCTCTGTCACTTTTCAATCAATCATTTTCCTGGCGAGTGTGTGTGTGAAATATATAATTGACAGCTAATATTTCGCATCTGCGACTGTCGGGGGGGAAAAGCGGAAAAAAAAACAACAAGAGAAAAATAAATAAAAGGGAAAGCCCCAGTGACATATTTTCGAATGCATCAAAGTTGCATCAGCTTGCAAGAAGAAAGGGTTGTTATTATTTTTTTTTATGTTTGGGATAAGGATAAGTCTCTCCGGGCAAAACTCATCGATCAACCTGTCACAAACTGCAAACAAAAATAAAGTATAGTGTCTGAGGAATTCTTTTGTACAAGGAACTTTATATCCGTTTACCAAATTCCTGTAGTTCTCCAATATCATGGGACAGTTCCCTTTTCAATAGACTTTTAAAGAGAGGCAAGTTCTCTTTTAGGGCTTCGGCTTTGGCTTTTGCTTTTGGTGCTGATTATTTTCCTGCTGGCCAGCGACAAAGCCAAGTCCCGATCAAAGGACATTGCATGATGGGCCTCCTCCATTCAATGCATTTCTACTTTTCAGTCAGTCCTCTTAGCCATGGATCGGAAAACATTTTTGGCCAAGATTTCATTGTAATGAGAGAGAGAGAGGGTTGACTTTTCCCAAAATGGGTTGGAGGCAGGTTGAAAACGTAAAGGACGAAGGCTGGAACTCTCCCCCGCTGCTTTCACTCCCCCTCCCCTCCCACTCTCCCTCGCTCTATCTCTCTATTCGCTTTTCCGCCCACATCACAAGCGGTGCCACTCTTCGAAATTTGATTAAAACGCTTCCCTTTGAAGTGCACCCACACAGGATACTCCTTGGATCCTGCCAGCACACAAAACAACACACACACACACACACGATATAAAGTAGTGACTGTGGTGGGCAGTGGCACCACGCCCCCGCCCCCCCACAACGGCCGCCCACATGTGCTGCAAGCCAAACACTTTTGCGGGCCCACCGGTTATAATTAATTTACTGCCACTTACAATTTTTAATTAAGCCGCCGTCGCGTTTCTGATATGTTGTATATACACACACACAAGTATGGACTATGTGCACTGACAGAAAAAATAGTGACCAAAAATATATTTATAGCTAATGTGGAAAGAGCTATTTATATACTTGATAGATTTTGTAGATTTTGGGAGATTGTTTTTTGGTTAACTGTTCTTCACCAACATTCTGTATTTTAAAATTTCATATAAATAATTTTCAACAATTTTTAATAACAACATTGCATATAAGATAATACAGCAACATTTAAAGCAACATTTACACCAACAAATAACACCAACATATACATTTAAGACAACATATACAGCAACCTCTTACTCTATTAATTAAACAAACAATTACAAAACGTTTTTCAACGCATAAATATCAATATTCTACAACAATATAAACATAAATGTATACTAAAAACTGTACAATAATATTAACAACAAAAAAAAACACAAACACCAACATCTACATTAAAATATAACACATATTATTACCACCAATATTTAACAAAACATTATTTAACACCAACATTTAACACCAACATTTAACACCAACATTTAACACCAACATTTAACACCAACATTTAACACAAACATTTAACACCAACATTTAACACCAACATTTAACACAATTTTTTAACACCAATATTGGCACAGATATGCCCATGGACATGTACAACAACATATTCCCCAAATAATTGCAAATAAATTTAAATAAAATGTACACAATTATTAAAAAGAAAAACATTTGACACCAACATTTTAACAACAAGTATAGTTCCACAACAACTTTTAATAGAAACAAATTACACGAACATTGCAAAATCTGCAAATATTTGTTTGACCAGCTCGTTAATACGTTGTTATAACAACACCATTTAACACCAACATTTAACCAACAACTAAAGTTTCACACCAACTTTTAATATAAACATTTTCCATCAAAATTGCAATAGTTTCCTATATTTTATTTATCGGTTCGTGAACACCAACATTTAATTCCAACATTCTACACCAATACTCTACACCAACATTAAATTCCAACATCTTACACCAACATTGTAAAAATTCCAAATATTCCAAATCTTCGTAGCAAAGCAAACCCTATAAAATTTTTGCCAGTGAGTTTTCCTTTTATTACTCGTTCGCCTTTCCATATTTGCACACACTTCTCCGCGGCGAAAGTCGTCATGGGCGAGAAAGAGAGGCGGAGGAGTAATCGCCAGAGGAGAGATGAAGAATCTGCTGAGAGCGAAAGGGGTAATGAAAGGTTGCCTCGTTATTAACTGACAGATTGATTTACAATAGGGCTCTGCCAGTGAAACTCCCCCGCCCTCTGCTGCCAACAATTACACACGATTACGGGTGATTTTCTAGGTGAAAAAAAAGCGAAGAGTAAAATAAAGAATAGTGATTGATTGATTGAGCAAGTGAGAGTAATTGGAGATTCGAGACTGGTAATTCAATCATCTAAATTGGCTAATTGCGAAACCCGCACAACGGGTGGGGAAGAGTCTCTCTCTCCGGAAAAGTGAACCGGTTAATGGGTTAGTCGAGAATTAAATGATAGAAAACAACAACTAAACAGAGATACACAAACATGGAATTAAATACAATATAATATATATCACGACGATTCTAATAAGCAAATGGAAAAAGGCAACAACTTTTGAATATTTCAAAAAAAGGATATTATTTCGATACAACCAGCAACCAGAGAAAAGCGAGAAAATAAGAGAAATGCCAGGACTTTATTAGTTTGAACCCCAAAAAAAAAAAAGAAATAACCATAAAGGCTAGTTCATTTTCCGGCTTTCCACTCTCTCTCTCTCAGGCCGCAATCATAAAATGTTTTGATTCATTTGCAAGCTAAATTGAGGCAAAAACATTTCAACTTTTCCTGGATTCCTCAACTAGCACCTGGCCCCGAGGGCAACGAGGGATGGATTGAACGGGAAGAGGGGCGTGGCCGGGTTCAGAAGAGGTGAAAATGGGGGCAACTATCACAGGCACAAGGCACACAGGCTTTGCTTCATTTTCAGCCATTGAAGCGTGCCAACGATTGAAAATTTAATTTCCCGCCTATGGCGTTCTTGTATAAAAAGCAAAATACGAAAATGTACAAAAATACCTGCCCCCAGAGAGAGAGATAGAAAGAAAGAGAGAGAGAGAGAGAGAGAGACAGATCGAGTGGGGAAAAGCAGGCCAACGTATTTCCGTGGCGAGTGAATTTTGAACTGGAAAGCGGAATCGGAATCGGAATTGGAATTGGATTCGGGATACAGACTCGGAGAGAGACTGAGGTCCTGCTTTTTTTTATACTTTTTTTTTAGCAATAAACCAAATTGCCATCAGACTGTAGTTCCTGTGTCAATTCACACAAAAAACTACTCAAAAAAAAAACCAATAAGAGATATATATACCTTGACTTAACCATCAAATTTTAGCTTTTAAAAATAAGGAAAAATTTTAAAACTCTTAAAAATATATATAGAAACCCTGCAGACATGGGTATTTTTTTATTCGCTCTTATTATTTTAATTTAATTATTAATAGATTGCCATATTGCAGGCCTCTCAAAACGGCCACTGGGCCCGCCGCATCGTAAAAGCAGTCTACCAAAGCATCAGGAGGTGAAGCGACGCTTCCTGGAAATTTGTGATACGACCTTCTCGGAGGAGGTGAGGGCCGCCCTCCGCCTGCCGGCCTTCGATTCGTACGAATGGGGCGACGCGGATGTCATACATTTAATGCAAACGATGTTCGTTGAGCTGGGATTCATCGAGAAGTTTAGCATTCCGGTGGACACGCTGCGCGAGTGGCTCTACGAGGTCTACAAGCACTACAACGAGGTGCCCTTCCATAATTTTCGGCATTGCTTTTGCGTTGCACAAATGGTGAGTTGGCAAATTATGGCCATAAAATGTATAACTATTTAATTGTTAAAATTATGAACCTCAAATAGAACCTTCAAGTTCCTTTAAGAAGTCTCTTTTCAATCTCTAGAAATATAAATTCTGTGAAATTCGATACCCTCTTAATGGTCAATCCCGAGGCCCTGTTCCCTTTTCTCTTATATTTACTATTGAAAATTAAATCTTGTCTATTTTTCCTTTGAAAATTGGAAATCGGATATGGTACAAGAACTTCTACTACATGTAGTTTCCTCTTAATGGCATGGCCCCATGTCCTGTAGCCATGATCTAATAATGTTGTCGTCCTGCACATTATTAATAAAATACTTGAGCGTACACACAACACACAATAAATGTTTGCCATATATATATACATATATATAATTTCAAATAATATATGCTGGCACAGACTCATAATGAATGCATGCTAAAGTAGAAATAAATGCCAAGGAGAAGCTGCCTTTCAATCGATATAATGTGAGCAGGACATGTGTACAGATATTCTTACATTCTATAGAAAATATATATATAGATATATATAAACTATATATAAACTATATATTATATATATCTCACAGTCTGACAATGCCAAGCCAAGGTGTTTGTGTTTGTGTGTGTGGCTTAGGCCTATTTTTAGTTGCCCAAAAAGTTCCGACCAAGATATATACAAAAGCCCAAAAACTAAAGAAGAAACCAAGAAATTTGCTTCTCCTTTTTAAATAGCAAACCAACCCGACACTCTTTTATTTTTCTTTTTGTTTTTGAGGGCTAAGAGGTCAGGCCACTGGTCACTCACCCAGTGCAGTTACCCAAAAAAAAAAAATATAAAAATACAAAAAAAAAAAAACTAACCGAAAAAACCAAGCCACAAAAACCTGCAAAATACAACCACCCCTCAAACCACCCCCAAACCACCCACAAACCACCCTCAAACCACCCACCCGGCGAGGACGAGCACAAGCACTTAGAGCCAGCGACCCACTTGGCTGCTCAAGTGCCAACGGAACATTTTTTAACCTACATTTTTGGCAAATGAAAGTTGCCGCGGTGTTGTTGCATCTTTTGCCACATTTTCTACTATTTTTTGTAGCTCGAAAAATACCCATTAAAGAAAGGGTGTATTAGGTTATAAAGGGAAACTTCTTTTGCTACATTTTCTACTATACCCATTAAAGAAAGGGTATATAATTTATACAGGGAACCTTTTTCTTTATCAAAAATTTGTTGGCCATATTTTTCACTTCTTTTTAACCCAAAAAATACCCATTTAAGAATGAGTATATAGTTTATACAGGGAACTTACTTAAGTGCCAAGGAAACATTTTTTAAACCTTTATTTTTGAGAAATGAAAGTTGATGTTACATATTTTCCCCTTCATTTTTAATCCAAAAAAATCCCAGTAAAGAGAGGGTATATATGTTTTACCGAAAACCCCTTTAAGCCCAGGAAAATCTTTTGAAATTCCCTTTTCCCTAAATTCTACTTTTTACTACCTATTTATTTTGACATACAAAAAATACCAAAAATAGTAATAACAATGTAATATAATATAACCAAAATATAATGTCTATTCGTTAGTTTTCTCTAAAAAATATAAATAAAAAAAATATATATATAAAAAGAGTGCATATAGTTTATACGGAAAAAGTATGCAGAAAACCTGCTTAGTTTTGAAAATCTTGTGGAAAACCTTTTTCTCTATAAACTCCTTTTTTTTTCTTTACAAAAGAAATATTTTGTTGGGAGGTGTAAGCCTTAAGGATAACCCTCCCCTTTTAGTTAGTTTTCTCTCAAAAAATATATTTATATATATATTATTCTATTATACATTTATATATTTATCTGCTATTTTTTTTAAATATTTGATATCGAAAATCTCTGAAATTTAGTAGACCTTTTTACAAAATTTATATAACTTATTAAATATTCCTGTTTCTGTAAAAATAAAATATATACATATATTTTTCTACTATATTTCCCCCTTAAAAACTTCTTTTGTTAACTACCTTGTATTTTTTTTTTAACTAAAATTTACTAAGTTAAAATATCTATACCTACAGGATATCCCCGTATTCGTTAGCAAAATAAAATATATATGCAAAACCCTTTGGCAATTTTTTTAAGCTGTCTAATTTCCCTCTCTTTGTGGCAACATAAATATGAACTGAGATAAATTCAAATGCATTTGCCTCTCAATGGCAGACAAAAAACTTTGCCACAAAGCAAACTGGCAGCACTTAACCAAGCCTCACTGTGAGGCAACTCAACTTTCGATGGAGAACTTAAGACAAAAGACACAGGGAGACAAGGGGGAAAGAGGGGGGAAGGGAAGAACCGTAAACGAAACGAAAAGAAAACTTTAATAAATTATTTTTCCCAGGCAACACAACAGCAGGTGAAGGAGGGGGCGGAGGGCAGGTAAAGGAGGGATGGAGGGGGCACTGTGGCAACAATGGCAGCCAATGCAAGTTAAAGTCAACAATATGTATATGTGTGTGTGTGTGTGTATATGTGTGTGTGTTTGTGTATATGTGTCTGTGTGTATGTGTGTGTATGCAGAAGGCGAAGCAAAAGGACACAACCGTAGCCAAAGTCAGAGAGATAGGCAAAGGCATCAAGTATACGCATCAAGTATACGCACCGTTGCCGCCCCAAGCACAAAACTATGACAATCGCATTATTATTATTATTACCTATTTTTCTTTCTGTGTAAAACTGCTCTCTATCGATGCTAAATACGTTTTGCCATTAACCGCATTATGTGCCAAACAGCAAGCGAAAAAATCAACAAGAAAATACAAGAGAATTGTGTCTATTTTATTTTTATTTTTAATGTCCATTTTGACCATGTAAATGTCCAGCAATGGCATAGCAATATTGCACTGTGCAAAAACAGTTATAAAAACTATAAAAAAAATTTACATTTTTTGCAAACAAAAACCTAACAAGTTTATCAGCTTAAAGAATTATATTTGAATCATGCCTAATTGAGCCTGGCCACAGGGTCACAAAATAAAGTTTAAAGGCTTAAAAGAAATATGCTTAAAAATTTTGCAACCTTCTGCTTCGACTTTTATATTATTCCCATTTTTTTGTAATTTTTTGTTCACCCATTTTTATTGCTGGCCAGCGATCCATATGCCTTGTTGCGTATTTTACAATTCAATGGGGGGAACGGCCATTTGCATAGGCGAGTCATGTCCATAAAACTAACAGCTGTGGTTACAAAAATAGGTGTGGTTTTTGTTGATTTTCAAAAAGCATAAGCCAAGGAAATAAATATAAAAAAAAGAAAACAAAAAACAGGGTTATTGACAACAAAGTCCTGGCTTAAGGTGGAAAGGAAATGCTGTTAGAAAAAGCCTAAGTGTCAATGTTATTTTCTTTAAAAACAAATTCTTTTAGTAGAAAAAATCTCTTTATAAATTGTAGAAACTATAATTTTATATCTATAAATCATACATCAAAATCTAATTATAATTTCAAGTCCTAAAAGCCTGTAAATAATCTTTAAATATTTAAATTAAATAATAATTTTAGGTGGCATCTTTTCTGTTTTTTTAATATTTATCAAACTCCTTTTTCCCAAAGAAAATAATTTCTATATTTTCCTCTATAATTATATCTGCTATATGCAAAGTGTATGTGTATGTGTGTGTGTGTTTGATTGTGTGTGCAAGGACTCTGGGCTCGCAGGACATGACAGTCAAGCCGTTAAGCGGCTTTTGGCGCAAAACCCGCAAAACAGGCGAAACAAAAATCCGGCGGCAATCAAAAAAGAGCGTAAATTTAAATTATTGAACGGGAAAGCTCCCCCAGGCAACCTTGTTTTTTTTCTCCCACTCCCCTGCACCTCCCCTCTCCCACCTCCCCTCCCAATTGCATTTTCCAGAGGGAAAGGCAGCATGACCAAACACTTTGACTAATTTCCATTGGCTGCACTTTTCATCTGACGCTGCCGTTGATTTCCTTGGTGTATATTTGTTCGCTGAAAAGTTTTCCAACAAGCGGAAAATGCAGAGGAGCTGGAGCTGGAGCAACACCACCACCACCCCCCCGAGGGGAGGGGGTACTCTGCTGACGGTATTTGTGGGCGGTTGTCTGCGTCTGTTTGTTGACAATGAATTTAGATAAACTTGCGAAATTCGAAACGCAAACAGCATTTGCATTTGCATAAATTTATAGCACCACAGCACACCAGGGCCCCCTCTCCTCCATTTCCCCAGTGAGATTTTGTTTTCGCACTAATATATATATATTATATATATGTATGTAGAGTATAAAACCCGATCCCCAACCCCTTTCTTTCGCACTTAATGCCAAAGTAAACGCAATGGCGGCAGAAAGTTGTGCAACAACTTTTACGACCAGAGACCCTCAAAAGTCTCACCGAGAAATACTTTCCCAACCTTAGCAGGGGTTGTATGTGTATTATCGAAATATATATCGATAGCTTAAGGTATCGAAAGGAATTGTTTTTATACAGGATATATCGAAATAATTTTAATTTACTGTAAAACATGTTATAAACAATGTAACAAAGTTAGTTCAAATAATATAATATATATAATTAAGTATTAAAGAAAATCAAAAGATATAACAATAATATTAAAAGTTTACAGTTGAAAAATCTTTAAAATATAAACATTTGCATTATCGATATAAATAAAAATATCGATAAAATATTAAATTAAATTTCCAGATTATTAAACACAGCTAACAAATCATAATTAATTGATTTCTGATTTTCTTTATTAAAATTAAGACTTAATACAAAAAATTTACTTAAAAGTTCACCCAAAAAAAAAGTATTATAAAGTATATTTAAAAGACCAACGCAAAAATCAAAACTATACATTCACAGTATCGATAAAATCGATATAAATATTTTTTTAAATAGTCAAAACCACTTACTGTTAAATAATTGATTAATAATTGATTTCTAAGAATAAATGTACTCAAAAATATAAATATTTATTTTATAAAAATTTTCAAAGTAGAAGAAGTAAAAGAAAAATTAAAAAATATCGAAAACTTTGCGATTTAAAACTATCGATAGTTTACGAAACACAAATATGAAAACATTTCGATATATATTTTAAATACATTAAAAACAGCTTAAAATTACATATTTGATGTGTTAAAATAAATTAAATATCATAAAAAAAGTTCAAATAACTTAAATGAAAGTTTCAAAAAAATGTTTTATATAACCATCGCCACTCCCTGGCCCCATCACCACTGCACTTTTTTGTGCAACTTTAGTGCCAAGAGCTGAGCAAAGTTTGCGCTGCTTCTCCGAAGAGTTTCGCTTCAATTGAACGCTGTTGAAATTCCTTAAGGGGAATCCTTTGCAGAACCAAAAAAAAAAAGCTAAGAAAAAAAATAAAAGGAAAGGCAAAAAAAAAAACGAAGAAGGGAGGAGGGATATAAGTGTGGCTGGTGGTCCTTCCATTCGTAATTGCAAAGGACTTGCAGCAGACAAATTAAGTTCGCAGGCAGAAAGTAAAAGTAGGAGCACCAAGGACCAAGGACAGGCAATATCAAAAAGGGTGAAAATTGAGGGAAATGTATTGAAATTTCACTGGAATAAATTTGTAAAATTGTCAAATTTAAACTAGGAAAATTATTTATTTAGTATAACATAATAAACTAAATAAATAATTTTCCAAGCTTAAATTTGACAATTTTAGAAATTTATTTCAGAAAATTATATAATTTGTAAATATATAACAACATTAATATTATTAAAATATATAAAATATTAATATAAAATTTACAAGGGAGTATTTTTTTTTTTTTGAGATAAATTATAACATTTTTCAGTTTGAAAAGTTATAGTTTTAAAAACAACATAATTGTTAAAAAAATATATGGAAATTGTAACGTATAAAGATAATAGTTTAGAACATTTTAGGGACAAGAAAAAATTCTCTTTGATCATTTAAAATGCGTCCAAGGAAATTTCTTAAATTGTGAATAATAAAATTTATTTCTTGGTAGCTCTAATGGCTTATCAGTTTAATTAATTATTAAATATTAACTAAGAAAAGCAAAGGAGAGACCTTCCTTAGCTTTATATTAAATAGAGCTCAGCAAAAATAAAGATTTGGCTTTCTTTAGTTTATATTAAATATTTATTTATTATATTTAATAATCAGGAAAATATTTAAATAAAATGTTTAAATTGATATTCAATATTTAAGTAAATAAATAAATATTTAAATAAAATATATAAATTGATATTTTATATATATAATTTAATTTACTATTTAATTTATTCCCAGATGTATGCCATAACGCGTCAGGCGAATCTCCTGAGTCGCCTGGGCGATCTGGAGTGTCTGATCCTGCTGGTGTCCTGCATTTGCCACGACCTTGATCATCCCGGCTATAACAATATTTATCAGATTAATGCCCGCACTGAGCTGGCACTCAGGTGGGTTTGATATTCGATATTTAATATTTTTTTCTCTTAATTTTCCTTAAAAATTCATATTAATTATAAAAATAACTTTACAGATACAATGACATCTCGCCGCTAGAGAACCATCACTGTTCGATAGCCTTCCGCCTGCTGGAGCATCCCGAATGCAATATTTTCAAGAACTTTAGCCGCGACACCTTCAAGTGAGTGCTATTTGTATTATTTATTTATTTTTTCGGAAATTATTATGACCTATATAAGGCTACACAAACACCTTGATACTAGCCCCGATTTAAGCTCGTGTGTATATATGTTTGTGTAGATTTCAGTGGCTCATGGGTGCAATGTGGGTGGCTAATGGTGGCTCGTCTCGTGGCTCAATTAATTGCCAATTGCCGGGCTTGGCCACTTTATGCACGGCACGTACAAAATGGCGTTGCATTAAACGCTCGCCCCATTGCCGTGGTAATTAACAGCTACCAGCTACCAGCTACCCGCTGTAACGCCCACCTTGCACCACCCACCCACATTGCACTTTTCGCCCACCCACTTGACCCAGTCACCAAAAACAAAACAATGGCAGGGGGGAAGGGGGGGAGTGGAAAAAAAGCTGCAATCCTTGCCAAGGCACGACTGTGAAATCTATTGATTTGCCATTTTGAAAAGAGAAAATTTCCAGCCATTGTTGATGGAAAAATGCGTAGAGATTGGGTAATATGCCTCACAATTTATGGTTAAATATTTAATAATTATGCTTTAATATTTACATATATTAAATATTATTTTCAAATACAACTGTATTTTTTAAATAAAAAAATATACTTTTTTCAATACCTCAAATAAAAATATATTTATATAATAAAATAATATATATAATAATATATATATATAATAAAAAAAATATATTTTTTCAACACATAAAATAATATTTTTTCACTAAAATAATGGCAAAATGCGTAAAAAAGGGATAAACCTTACAATTTATAAGAAAAACTTGATTTTTATAATTAAATATTTACATATATTAAAGATAATATTTTTGTATTGAAAAAATATTTGTTTCGTCTTTCAAAAATATTTTTTTCATATTTTACAATTAATTTCGCTTATTTTAAAAATATATTTAACAAAGTTTACAAATTTTGTCCTTTTATTTTACTTAAAAAATAGTTTTATGATAATCTTAGCTTTTTAAATATTTTTAGACTTAATAAAAAATAAATAAAAGTAATTTTTGGCTTTATAAAAATCAAAGCAGAAAATTCAAAAGCTATTTAAAATCATTTCTGATTTTTCTATAATTTATTAAGTAATACAAAACCAAATTAGGGCAAATGTTAATTATTACAAATCTTGTTGATTCTCAAATCTTTTTTTTTATTTATTAAATGTAAAACAAATTATAATAAGGCATATATAAATTATGAAAAAGCATTGCTGGGCAAAATCTTTATAAGGAAGAATTTAAAATATTATAAAAAAAATTAAAAGTTCCACAAATATCTCATAAATTATAGCTAAAGGTCTAATAATAATATTAAAAATCAATTTAAATATTTTAAAAGGTCTCCAAAAGTTAAATACAAATAATAAACTTATTATTATTAACTTTAATATAATAAATTATTAATTATTAATAAATAATATAAAAAATTATTTAAGGACAATATCAACCAAAGAATATTGTAAATTTTCCTTAAAAATCTTAATCTCTCCATAAGCTTGCTATATTTCTCTAAAAAAAAATTAAATTTACAAATGAAGAATAAGAATTATAATTATAAATAGAAATATATCCCGAAAAGTATAGACTCCTTTCTGGATCTATCCCTTCAAGGATTATTCCCGCGCATAAGTAGAAAAGTTGCAACAGAAGAAGCGAGTTTGGACCTTGAAGTCGAAATGAATTTCTTGGGTGTTGTGCTCTTGTTTTTCTCTTCTCATGCTTTTCTTTGGGGTTTTTCCCGTACAATTTTACCACAGTTTTTCCTCGAGCTTTCTTCGGTTTTTCCCGCTGCTTTTCTCCACGACGCTTTGCCTGCCAGCGGTTGGGTTGCGAATGAAGATTAAGCTGTAATTGGCCAGGACACGACATAATCCCGGGCGTTTCAGCTCGCTTACGGGAAGGCGGGAAGGCGGGAAGGAAGGAAGGACCTTTTGGCCTTACCTTTACCTTTGTTCGAGTGCCATTGAATGCCGTCGAATAATTACCACTGAACAATCGATTTTACAAGTAATTAAATTAAATCGAAAGCGATTTACTACTAGCTACTTAATGGCCAAGAGGGGAGTGTTTATAAACAAAAAATTTAAGGAAATCATTTGTAAGGGTTTAGTAATATTTTTTGGAAGGGAGGTTGTAAATTTTATATTACAAAATTGTTAAGTAAGAAAAATATCTTACAAAATAATTTTGCCAATAAAAAATAATAATTAAAAATGAATATAAATAACTTCCAAATTTTATTTAAGCAGAAATTTAATTCTACAAATTTAAACTTTTTCTTTTTGTAAACATAATTAACTAGCAAATAAAAATAGAATAAAAAAAGTCTGCTTATTAAAATCATAAATAATAATTCAAGAAAGACAAGAAATTTCTTTTATAAAATAAATAAATACTATTACCAACTAAATTATCTAAAAACGTATTAAGAAATAATTTATTTAAGATGAAATTTAATTTTAAAAAAATTGGAAAAAACCCCTAATATAAATTTATACTAATAAAAATTTTTTTAATAAACTAACCATTCAAGAAAGCTAAGAAATTCCATTTATAAAATAAACCTTTTAGTATTTCCAAGTAAAGTATCTAAAAACATACTGTAACTAATTTTATTTAAGCCCAAATTTAATTTAACAAATTTAAAAATATTTTTGTACACATAATTAAGCTAGCAAATTATAAATAAATACTCTACAAAAATTACTACCAATTAAAATCTTGAAATATAACTAAAGATTGATAACCCAGAAGAAATTTCTTTTATAAAATAATTCACGTAAAAAATCTCAAAAACATATTAAGAAATAAATTATTTAAGCCCAAATTTTATCAACAAAAAATTGAGAAAAAGCCATAAAATAAATTATAAATTATTATAAAATACTTACTAAAATCTTTAAATATAATTAAAAATTCTAGGAAGATAATAAATTCCATTTATAAAATAAATCTTTTACTATTTCCAACTAAAGTATCTAACAACATATCAAGAAACATTTTATTTAAGCCCAAATTTAATTGCACAATTTTGAAAATCTTTTTGTAAACATAATTAAACTAGCAAACGTGTTGTTTTTTTAATGTTTTCCCACAGATTACGCGTTTATATAATAAAGCTATTTGATGGCTTAGCGCAGCTTTTTCCGCGCTTAACTGACCCCCAACTCCACGCGCATTTTAAACACCGCTTTTTCCGCCTTTTCCGAGGTTTTCCGAGTTCTTTTTTTTACCCCTGCACACTCATTGCATGCATTTTATATTGGAAAATATTCCGCAAACACTAATTAAGTGGATTAGCCGGCGAAATGCTTTTTCTCATCCTGCAGCCACGACTTTGACTTGGCCAAAAGGGGGAAAATGGAAAATGGTGGTGGCAGGGTGAGTGGGGTTTATTGGGGAGATGAGCATCACAAGGCACGCAATCAGTGGAGGAGCAGAAGCATTTTCCAACCATTTTCCACACAGCACTGACATTTTCCTTGGCAAGTTTTCGTGCATAAACTATTGAGATACTTTTGGGAGTTTTTGATGGGGCGGCAAAACTTGTCGGCATATGCCAGGCATCATCATCAATGGGGGGGGAAATGCTGGGGGGAAATGTTGGGGAAAATGCTAAGGGAAATGCTGGGGAAAATGCTAAGGGAAATGCTTACGAAAATAGCTAAGGGAAAATGTGAGAGACGGAGGAGTGCCAACATTCAGCAAACAGTTGTCATTGCGATTATTAAGCATTATGTTTATGTTGGCTGCAGGCTGGCATTCTGGCATTCTGCAATTTCCCATTGTCTTTTGGGTAATTATTTCCAAAACTAAATAAGCAAATATTGTTACATCATTTGACTTGACAATGCCTAGAGAGGAGTAAATGCCCCAAAAACCAAGTTATTATGTCTTGAGTAATATGCTTTAGGGAAATTCTATAGAAAATTTGATTGAATAACATTTGAAATTCGGGGTAATGTTTCATTTTTGTACAAGAATCTATGAAATAACTATTATTTCAAGGCTAAAACTAAATTATTTATTACTACAATATTTATATTAATATTTTTTAACAAATAAATATTAATAATTTGTACTATATTTATTATTTTTACTGCAATTTTTCATTGTTTAATTAAGCCTGAAAAAACAAACAATAAAACAATGTCAATTGTTTCGCCTTGTCAAATGGAAAACTGATGCCTGAATGAACACCTGTCCCTCCCCCACACCTGCCTCATCATGGCACACACTTTCCCCTCACCCCGCACACCTTTCCCCTCAACCCGCACACCTTTCCCCTTCACCCCACACACAGATTTTCCACCCTTTTTCCCTTCAACTATTTTTTTATTCAGTTTTATTTTCCTTTTTTGCCTGTACCCCCTTTTATTCTCTTTGTTGCATACTTTTTGGGGGCAAACTCTTCAATATTTTGGCTATATTTGATGTGTCTGTGTGTGTAGCTGTGTGTGGGGGTTGGGGGGTGACAGGGTGGTAGGAGGGGGCGTGGCCATAACAAACAACATGCCCCGTTACGCGTGGTTGCAGTTTATTTGATTGCGGCCAACCGCCAATTTCAGGAGAAACCAAAACAAATATGCTGCACTTCTGGGTGCATTTTTTTCAAGAAAATTGTAAAAAAAATCAACAAAAAATAGAGACAAAAAAGTGGGTTTAACAAAAAGTAGAAACAACTAAAAATAGAGACAACAAAATACAAACAACCAAAAATAGAGACAACAAGAAATATGCACAGATAAAAATAGCTACAAAAAAATATTTAAAAAATACAAAGAAAATATAGAGAGGGACTAAATTAAGTGGGAACATAAATAACAATACAACAAGTATTAAATACAACAAGTTTGGTATTGTTTGTAAGGTTGTTTTATGTTTCATATTCATTTATTTTTTTGTTTGTTGTTAAAGGCTTTCTTTCTTTATTTGTTCTTCACAAATAAATAAAAAAGAAAATATCTTCTGGTTAAAAAAATAAATATTCGCAAGACAACTAATTTTTGTTGTTAATAGATTTCTTTCTTTATTTTTTCTTCACAAATAAATGTAAGAAAATATCTTGTGTCGTGCTGAATAAATAAATATTCGCAAAACAACTAAATTGTTATTATTATATTCAGAAAATGTATAATTTCTTTTTTCTAATTTTTCCATTCAAAATATATTTCAAATATTAAGAAATTTTAATAAAATCCTCTCAAATATACAATATTGCTTTTGAAAATTTTTAATGATCTTTAAAGCAATTTAATATTAAGCAAACATAAAAAATAAAATACTAAAAATGCATACAAATTTTAATTAAAAAAATATTTCATTATTAACATTCTATGTTAATAATAATAATCTATTAATCAAATAAAAACTAAAAGAAAAATCGAATCAAAATTAAAGTCTTTGTGGCTAAGATATGGCTTTTTTTAACTTAAATTTCTTCACAAATATTTGATCGATAAATATCGATTTATTTTTAGTATGCACATAATTTCACAGACTTTCTTGGGTACATCTAAAGCGAAAAAATAAAAAATATATATATTAAATATATATGTCAGCCCTGAAAATAAACTTTAATTTGTCATAATTATATTATTATGGAAAAATATCGATAAATATCGATATATATGCACATTTGAGATATTCTTTACGGAAAACTTTTGACCAAATTGCAGGAATGTTATTTTATGAATTTTTTATAATAACAATTTATTTAGTTGTAATATTTGCGAGATTATTTATTCCACATTTTCTACATTTTTACTAATTATCATTACAATTTATTTATAAAAAAAAAGGGAAATATTTAAACATGAATCACCAAATGCGACACTTGAGAGCGGGATTCATGCGACTGCCGGCCTTGCACTTAAAGGCCTCAACGAACTCCGGCAGGTTGCCCAGGACATTGTTGACCCTCTCCGCGTGTCCTGCGTGCAGCTGTGGAGTCTTTGTCGTCGTCGTAGCTGCCACTCCGCACCAGTTCTGGGCAAAGGCCACAAAGAAGGTCCTCAGATCCTCCGAGCTGCTGTTGCCCCTCCTCGCCAGATGCGTGCTAAGGGCCAGCCGTAGTCCCTCACTATCCGCTATATTCTCGTTGATCGTCAGCGTGGCATTGCTATAACGATTGCCCAGATAACATATGGCCCCCAGGCCAAACCTGATGATGGCTCTGGCCGGCCACTGGCCATTGGCCAGCTGGCCAGAGGCATCGTAATTAATGCCATCATAGTCAAAGGCATGCACCATCTCGTGGGCTATAATGTAGCCCAGTCCGGCCGTGAAACGGGTCTGCTCCTTGTCGCAGTGCTGATGCTGCTGGTGCTGATGCAGGAAGGTGCTGGCCATTAGGCCCAGCGGCAACTCAATGCGATTCAGTTTGAGGCGATAGTAGGCATTCACGGCCAGGGGATCGGCGGGAGCGGCGGTTACTGGCTCACCAAAGACCTGCCGGAATTCGAGACGTGCCTGGTTGAGGGACAGCTGCATGAGGGTTTCATCCCAGCTAGAGGATGGAGATGCTGCTCCCCCCGAGCCCCCCGGCGACTCCTGCAATCTGGGCGTGATTAGCCGCATGGCTCTTAGCTTCTCTCTGGCCAATTGACGAGTATTTTGATCCTGTTCAAAGATTTCGGTGCCATTCAGAGCCACCTCGAATTGCTGCTTGAGATTCCGAAAGAGCACAGCCACCCGTTGGACAGCCATGTCATATTCCTCCCGGTAATTCTCACCCAAAACCAGTTCCATTTGGAGTCTTCCCAGGGCGCCGGGCATAAGGCGACGCAGCTGATTGAGGCAACGATCGCGTTGGGAGCTCAAATTCTCATCGTCATGCATTCTCAACTCAAAGTGGGCAGGCAGCTGGAGGAGAAGCCAGGTGGATAGAATCAAAGGATCCAGTTGATTTCTGCTTAAAATCCTCTGCAAACCCTGCAAATAATCCATATCCGCCACAATTAGCAACGTTGAGGAATCCCAGTCCAAGCCTTGGAGCAAAATTTCAAAGTAACGCTTGAGCTGAAGCTGCGGCAACTGGTGATCCCATTCCCTCAGCGCCTGGGGCTGTCGCAGCACCTGCGTTTGATCCACATCCTTGGGCAGCAGTTGACGCAAACTCTGCTCGAATTGCACCAGACTTTCGGCCAGGGACGCTGCCCTGCGCACCCGCAGACCCAGCTCAATGAGCAGAATCTTGAGATATCGCTGGTACAGGAATTCGCTCATTGTATCCTCGCCGAGGAGATCGAACCGAGGTGGCAACATGTAAAAGATTCTCTGCTCGGCCGACTGCCAATTGTCCTGGACAAGCAGACGCCACAAGCCCTGGGCTCCATATTGTCGCAGGGCAGCATTGGCCAGGACCCAATCAAAGGCCGAGGTAGAGTTCTCTTCCAGCAATGGAAAGTTGGCGCCACTTCGTGCCATGGCCTCGGTGTAGGAACGCAGCGATTCACCGGCATACATGCAGCTCACATAGTAGCTGGCCAGCGGCGAGGAGGAGTCCGCCTGCTCGAAATGTTGAATCAGCTTCAACTTGAGGTCCGCACTCCACTTGGAGTGCATGTCGTGAGCTCCTAGATTTCGCTGTAAAACACTTGCATACCAATTGCCGCAGGCATGTTGGTAAAAGTTCTCGCACGGTGACTCCTCCGCGTCCATGTCCTGCTCCTGCAGCTGCTGGCAGTCCTGGGAGTGACCAGGAATCAGCCATAGTGCCAGAAGGAGTAAAGGGATGATCGTTGCCTTGTGAAGCTTCATAGCATCAGCACCGCTTTTTGTTCACTGACTGACAGACTCTCTTTCTTCTACTCTCTGTTTTGATGTCCAAGTCGTCGCAAGTTCTAATCCGCATTAAGATCCGTCCGGGCTTTCGTAGGTTGCTGATAAGCAGCGCATGATAACCGTGCCTGACATTCACCAGTGACTTGGTGGGGTTTTTTAGCGAGAGTTGAACAAATATTTTTGAGGAAGAAAAATTTAACAACAAATAATACCCTTCTTTTATGGATATTTTCTGATTTCTGATTAGTGTGGCCAACACTAAAAATGAAACATTTCTTAATATCCAGCAAAAGACAAAAGGTCACTCTTTTCAAATATTTTCGAGGAAGGAAAATTAAAGAAAATAAAACCTTCCTTTTGTTGATATTTTCCAATTTCTGATTAGTGTGGCCAACACTAAAAATGAAACTTTTCTTAATATCCAGCAAAAGACAAAGGGTCACTCTTTTCAAAATACTTCAGAAACTAAATCATACCATTAAAAATATATTTTTTTAAATTATGGTAATTATAAAACCACTAAAAACAAAGCATTTAGTGTGCCCAGTTTTCAATATGAAGCTATGGTACTTTTAAAGTTGTCCCAAGAAACTATAAAATTCTGCTTTAGAAAATGCTAAATATATAACTAAATATATGACTTTTTTTTCAACAAAATAAATTAAATAAATTAAAATAAAATAACACGAATAGTAAGCCCAGCTCTCTGTATGAACATTTGAAATGTGCCCATATTTTTGAGAAAAACCAATATGAAAAATCTAAAACCATATTAAGACTTAAATAAAAATGTATAAATATTAAAAAAACCCAAAATATTTGAAGTATATAAATACCTTCACAAAAAACACCCACAAACATTTTGCAACGAAATAGTGTGACCAGCTTCCACTATAATTATAATATAAATATTATAAATTTTAATTGCTTTAATTTCTAAGAATCCCAATACAAACTTTAATTCCCACTCAATGAAATGAAATGAAATAAAAATCAAGAAACGTGCTTGCTGCTCGTCGCAAGGCCAAATCGTTAAGATGAAACCCGAGAAAGGAGCCCAATCCAACCCCCCCACAGATCCCTCCCAAGTCGCGTTCACCGTTAAATCACAGAGCCCACGCGTAATCAATTAATCATCTCACGCTCGCTCTCTCCCTCTCTATCGTGCTCTCTCCCTCTCTATCGTTCACTCACTTTGCCTGGCAAAACCAAATTAGTCGGCCACCTTCAATGATTCGCCCTTCACACAGACTCACACACACAAAAATATAGTCTGTGCACTGAAAAAAAGCCCAAGGAATATAAGAAGAAATGGTAGAAAAATTAAAAAATAAAATAAAATGGAGAAAATTTACTAAGAATGCCAAGTAATATAAATTATTTACACAAAAATTAAACGTTGCTATATTAGTGTCAACAATCGATATTTTGTTTAATAATTTAATTAATTTTTTACGGATTCCCTTGTTCTATTGCTTCAATATTAATATATCTTGTTTACTTTCGTATTTTCAATATTTAAAATAAAATAAAAAATTATTAAAATTAAGGATATTATTGATTTTTGAGTTATTTAAACATTTTCAAACTGCTCAATAGTATTTATATTTTAAAGTTTTGGGTATTTAAGAATTTTTTTGAAATAAAAATGTACAAAAGTTTTGATAATTTAAAGTCAAATACAAATTTAGCAAGATCAAAATTTACGATAATAGAGATATTTTAACTTTATAAGCCGGATTATTTGATATTTAATATTTCAATATAATAAAATATGCGATATAAATGATTTTAAAATATACGATATTATATTATAAGATACGATATTATTGATTTAAAATATACGATATTATATTATAAGATACGAAATTAATTATATCTTTAAATATAAAAAAAATTTTCTATATTAAAAATTTTATAGTTTAAAAATCTACCATATTTGGGACATTTAAAAATTAAAAGCAATATTTTACGATATTTAATCTTGCGATATATCAAACTTGGCGATTATTTGGGTATGATATGGTCTCAATATTTTTATTTATTTATCAAACCGTTATTATAATATATTAAAAAATATATTTAAAATCTTTATATTTTTTTTAATACTATTTATAATTTAAAGTTCCTCAATTATCCCCCATTTCTCGCCGTGTAGTGGCGTTGTATCGCCTGAGCAAAAAAGAACCCTGCGATTGCCTTTTTAATAAAGTTGAGAGTCAAGTTTACACAGGAGATAAAAAGTCACAGCGCTGAGCAAATAAGAGCTAGAGCGGAGAGGGGGGACAGGCAACTGTGCTTATTGCTTCTTTGTGATTAGCTTTTCAATTGATTAAAGTTCGATTAAGCCCGGAAAAATCAAAGAGCCTTAGAATCTTTTAGTTTTATTAATTCAAAGAGCAGAAAAAAAAAAATCAAAGTGACTTGAAAAAATCAACACTAGACCTAAATAAGCATTTAATTTAAGTAACTATATATACTATATATTCTTTTCCTTGATTATTTTTCCCCCAACCTTGGCTTTCCCTCATTTAGTTATTTGGTTTAATCTCAAAGTCCCATTGCAATTACGAAGGCTAACATGCATTTACAAATAATGCAGCGGAAACAGAGGGAAAACCCGGGCTTTCTCACAAGTTTTCCTCGCATCGCCTAATTGCAATTTTCTCAATTTGTTTACAAGTTAACTATTGATATTGTATATATAAATTTATATATTTTATATATATATTTTGTTTGCTCAAGTTCTGACCTCGGACGGGGCCAAAACCAAATGGAGATATAAAAAACTTAATTAAAATTCAACAAACACAAGAACTGAAACTGAGAAAGGATGCTTCTGCTGGGTCCTGGCAAGAGGAAGGATGTGTAGGATGTGTAGGCGGTAAATTTGAAACCAGCTGCTGCTGCTGCTTCTGCTGCTGTTGCTGTTGCTACTGTTGCTGCTGCTGCTTCACTTGAACCAAAAATAAATCATCAAAGCACGCAAAGGCGGCAAAACGCCGGGGAAAAGTGAAAAATACACTTAGGGAAACCAAGAAAATTGATTGTATTTTTTAAATGCATTATTAAATGAGTGAATATTAGAGATTAATATTAAAATAATTTTTTTAATTAATTTTTTCGATTTTTAAATAATAAATATATTGTATATATTATTTTATATATTATTTGTATTAATTTATGGTGAATATAAGAGATTCAAATTGAAATAATTTTTTTAATTCATTTTATTATTTTTTTTAATAATATTGTATATATTGTATATATTTGTAATATTTTATGGTGAAAGTATAAATATTCTCGGATTATTAAGTTACAAAAATATTTACATTAAATATACTATCATAATTCCAGTAAGATAAATATTTAAATAGGTTATTTTTATTATATTTTCTACATTTTAAAAAAGATTTAAATAGCTTAGATAAATGTTTCCACAGGTTTAACATATTATTTCTCTTGCTAAATAAATATATATAAGGGTTTTAATTTTATATTTCTTGTTAAGTAAATATTAAAGACGCGTTTTATATTATATTTCCTTTATGTAAATATTTTAATCAATTTTAAAATAATATTTCTTATTAAACAAATACTTTAAAGGGTTTTAATATTATATTTTTGGTTAGATAAATATTGTAACCAATTTTAATATAATATTTCTTGTTAGATAAATATTTGTGCCAGTTTAAATTGATTAATATTAAATATATTAAAATAAATATATTCAAATAGTAAATTTAAACTAGCATAAATATTTATCTCTTTAAAAATATTAAAATAAAATTTCTTATTAGATAAATATTTATACCAGTTTAAATTTATTATTTTCTGTATTACTTTTCATTTAATATAGTTTAATTTGTTTTATAAAAAATTACCTAAGCTCAGTTATAATAGTTTAAGTTGCTGTAAAATTAATTACCTAAACTCCACTCAATAATGATTATATTTATTAAAACTAAATACCAAATTTTCCAAAATTTCCCATATTTAACATTAATTTTAATCACATTTCCTCTGTTGTTTTTCAAGTTACTGCTCATAATTTTGCTCAAAATTTTGCGTGCGATTTTGTGGCAGTGTCAAGGATAAGTGGTGAAGGATCTGCTGGCGGCAGATTTGGCACTCGACGCTTTTGCAAATTAGTTTCGAGTTGAGTTTTTGGGGGTTTGGAGCGAGCACGCTTTGGCTCTTGGCGCATTTCATGCAATTATTTAGTCATAATTAGCGCATAATAGTTGCCGTTTTTCGTCGGCACAAAACTTTGCTCATCTGCCAGTCCTTGGCATTTTCCGCTTTTTCGCTTTTTCGCTTTTTCGCTTTTCCCCAACCACTTGCTTCACAATTCATCATCATCATCAGCATCCGCATCCGCATCAGCATCAGCATGAGTCGTGTGGCAAGGATAATGCCGGCAAAGGATAATCACTGCAGTTGCCACATTAATTGGAGTGAATTTTTCGAAGCTAACGAAAGCTGACAGCAGCAGAATCTTTGGCTTTTCCCACTGAAATAATAAAACGAATCACATCCTCCACACGCAAGGGAATCCTTTTGCATTCCAAAGCTACACAGATATTTCCAGCTAATTCCCCTCTCTGTGTCTCGGTGTTTATTAATTAAATCCCCATTCAAACCGCAATCCGGTATTAATTTATCGAAAGCCATCGCAAGGTGCCATCGCATATTGCACTCACTTTCAAGGATGCGAATGTGAAGAGGATAAAGGGATCATCAATGTCATGAGGGGAATTAGTGGAATTCCAACCACTTTTACAGTTGAGCAACATCCAAGCAAATAATATTTCAGTTTTCCCTTAACCACAAGTCCAGCAAATATTATGTTGCGTATACGTAATATTTGTGAACTTGCATTTCGGTTGGTTAGTAATTATTACGGTTTGGGAGTAATTCTAGTAATATAATATAAGCTGACTTCAGATTTATAAGTTATGGAAATGCTTTTTTCAATGATATATATATATATAAATAAAAAAATACATAACGTATACTTAATTTTTAGGTATGTAAATATCACGTATACGTTAAACTTTTTTAGTTTTTAAAAATAAGTTGTTTTATATAAGCTCTATAATGCTTTTTAAGCCCTCAAAATGCCTTTAAAGAATAATGGTTTACAAAATAAAATTCTTTCTTACGTAGATGTGTTTTGAAGTATCTAAATATTACGTATCTTTAATTTTTTTTATTATTATTATGCAAATATTAAAAAAAACCTTAAGAAGTTTAGAAAGTTTCTTTGTGAATTTTAAATTGTATAAATTTATTATTGTTTAAAAAAATTATATGTACCTCCTAACGTATACGTATTTTTTTGGTATTAAAATATAACGTATACGTACATTTTATCTTATTATTTAGGAATATTATGAAAATATCAAAACCAAAAATTTTAAACCTTAAGGAATTTTGAATGAATTATGAATTTTAAATTATATAAATGTATTATTATTTATTATTATTTAAAAAAAATTATATGTACCTCCTTACGTATACGTATTTTTTTGTACTAGAATATTACGTATACGTAAATTTTCTTTTATTATTCAGGAATATTACAAAAATATTTAAAATAAAAATTTTAAGCCTTAAGAAGTTTTAAAAGTTTCTTTATAAACTTTTAATTGTATTAATTTATTATTATTTAAAAATTATATGTACCTCCTAACGTATACTTATTTTTTTTTGGTATTAAAATATTACGTATACGTACATTTTCATTTATTATTTAAGAATATTATGAAAATATTAAATTATTATGAATTTTAAATTATATTAATTTATTATTATTTCAAAAAATTATAAGTGCCTCCTTACGTATACGTATTTTTTTGTATTAATATATTACGTATACGTTCATTTTCTTTTATTGTTTAGAAATATTGAGAAAAGGATAATATTAAAGAAAAGAAGCTGCCTTCCAATTCAAAACTCTAGAAATGTAAATTTGTTTATATATTTTTCATTAAATAATGTATACATTATTTTATAAATGTAAAATATCACGTATACGTTATATTTTTGTTTATTTTTAAGTATATAAAAAGAAGTAACGATTAATATGAGTGAAATTATGAAATAATGAATAGGGTATTTTTAGAAATTTATTATATGACGTATACGTAATTTGAAATAAAGTAAATATTACGTATACGTAATTTTTTTTTTTTTTAATAAATGATAAAATTTTAAAAAAATTATTAGGCCCTTAAAAAAGCATCAAAGTAACATAAAATATTCCAGAATTAACCCCAATTTTTGTATAACTCTTCTGGAAAACCATTTTGAGTATCTTAGATCCCCCTTAAATTTCCGAATTACTTTTATATATTTTTCTATTCATTTTTTTGTTTGGCTTAGGCGGACAACCAAGGAAAACCCGTCAGGCTGTCAGAAACTGTTTAGTTATTGATGGAGATGCAATTTTCCATTCAATTTTCAGGTGGAAAAAGCTGGCGTTAATACGACGTGTCCTATGTGTGTCTCGAATGGGAAAATAATAATAATAATAAATATAAATACATGTATACAAATATACCAGTATATAGATTTTCTGGCAGGTGAAAGTAAAGTGTGCAAGGTGCAAGAGGTGCCGAGTTTTCCCACCATCATCGACCCCCCCATGTCAATGCTGCTTGACATGGAAAAATTCAATTCAATTTCCAGCTGGCACGCATTTTTTTTTTCTATCTCGCCTCACCTGGACGCTTCCCGTCGCTTTTCCGAACGCTTTTCCGACACTCTCTTGTCTTTGGGCTGCCTCAATTTCAAATAAAGCGAAATGCAATTTGATATTTTACGCGCTGCATTTGTCAGTCTCCCGGCCATTTTTCCGGGAAAAGCACTTCATTGGCCTTGTTTTCCCCCCCGTGAACACCTTTTAGTGCATACACGAGAGTCGTGCTTTCCTGGCTGCCTTGCTTGCTTTTCCCTTATTTTTTTCTGAGAAATCTGAACTTGAAGCTCATGAATTTTTAGTTAAAAAAATCGAGAAAGGAACTTACTTGGGTTCTATACAAAATATTTGATATTAGCATTAAAATCCTAATAATTATAAACTCAAGTACTCATTTCTTAAATATTTTTTTTCTTTAATTTGCAGCACCATTCGCGAGGGCATTATACGTTGCATTCTGGCCACGGACATGGCCCGTCACAATGAGATCCTTACCCAGTTTATGGAAATAACGCCTGTCTTTGACTATAGTAACCGTGCCCACATCAATCTGGTAAGTTACACTTTAAATTTGCTAGCCAAATGTATCGATTTATCGATTAATTAATTGAAACTTCAAATTGCAATTAAACGCCCCCTGAAAACCCCTTTTCGACCATCAAATATAACTTTAGAAGACCTCAAAAATACCAATTTCAAGGACATTTTTAAATAAAATCTCCATATATTAGAGTGCATAGAAAATAGAGGTTTATCGATTTAAAATCGATATTTTAATTTTGTAGCTGTGCGAATAATTGCAATGCTGTTTAATATTTCAAAAATGTAATGATAAATATTTTTTATATTAAATTTAAAAATATATTTTGATCTAATTATTTTATAAATCGATACAAATTTAATAGAGATGCCAGAAAATATCGATTTCTCAATCGATAAAAATAACCTAAGAAACATATCGATTTTTTTAATCGATGAATGGAATGGAATGAATGGAATATAACCATTTTAAGGACCTTTTTAAATCCATAAAATTTTTAATTATATTATTTTACCGATATTTTTTTTTTTATATATCGAAAATTTTTCCCCATATAAAACCCTTAAAAAATATTTTTCTTTGCAGCTCTGCATGATCCTGATCAAGGTGGCGGACATTTCAAACGAGGCACGACCCATGGACGTGGCTGAGCCATGGCTGGACCGCCTGCTCCAGGAGTTCTTCGCCCAAAGTGCTGCCGAAAAGTCGGAGGGTCTGCCGGTGACGCCGTTCATGGATCCGGACAAGGTGAGCAAGCCGGGCTCCCAGGTGCGTTTCATTGGCTTGGTGCTCCTGCCGCTCTTCGAGGCGCTGGGTGAACTTGTGCCCGAGCTGACGGACCTCATCATTATACCCGTGCGCATCGCTTTGGAGTATTACAGGTATAAATTACTCATTTTAATTTAATAATTTAATTAATTTGCTTAATAAATTAATTTATTTTTTGAATATTTTTTCCTTCTTCAGGCGCCTGAATGACGCCCAGACAAAGACCCGAAAATCGGTGGCGGACAGCAATACGTCGGCCACCTCGGACAGCAACAGCGGCACCATTGACTCCAATGCGGCAATGGTCAGCACACCGGGCGGGGCCAGTGACAAGCTCAGCTTGGACAAGGCCCAGGGCAACTTGCAGGGCTCTAGCGGAGGAGGGGGAGGAGGAGGAGGAGCAGGAGGAGCAACTGGTTCGGGAGGAGGTGGCGGCACTGGAGGAGGTGGAGGTGGTGGTGGCAGTAATACCGCCGGCAGTGTATCCCCACAAATGCCACGCTCGGGGTCTGGCATCAGCGTAAAGTCACGCCGCAGCATCCCTTCACAAAAGTCCGCCTCGAGGACATCCGTGGATGAGCCGGGAGGCATGGCAGCGGAGCTTCATGATCTGCCCGAGGGCAGCGAGAGCGGCGATTCGGAAACGGCCACCGAAGTGGATGTAAGTTGGAAGTCAAGGGGGAGATTTATATATTCATTTTTATAGGGAGAGGGATGAAAAAAAGCGAGCTGAGATTCAGAGACATTTAATCACAGAGACTAACAGAAAGATTTTGAGATTGATTTAGAGAGAGATATAGAGAGAGATATGGAGAGAGAGATATAGAGAGAAAGATATAGAGATAGATATAGAGAGAGATGTAGAGAGACATATAGGGAGACATATAGAGAGAGATATAGAGAGAGATATAGAGAGATATATAGAGATAGATATAGAGAGAGATATAGAGAGAGATATAGAGATAGATATAGAGAGAGATATAGAGAGAGATGTAGAGAGAGATGTAGAGAGAGATATAGAGAGAGATGTAGAGGGACATATAGAGAGAGAGATAGAGTGAGATGTAGAGAGAGATATAGAGATAGATATAGAGAGAGATGTAGAGAAAGATGTAGAGAGAGATGTAGAGAGATATAGAGAGAGATATAGAGATAGATATAGAGAGAGATGTAGAGAAAGATATAGATGTAGAGATGTATAGATGTAGAGACGGAGATTTATAAAGAGATTTGGAGAGATTTATAAAAAGATTTTAAAAGATTTATAGGAGACTTTAAAAAAGACTTAAGAAAAATATAGAGAGATATTTAGAGAAAGATTTTTGGAGAAATGTGGAGGCAGATTTAAAGAATGATTTTGGGAGAAATGTAGCTCTCAAGAGAGTGCGATTTAGAGAAAGATTTAAAGGCAGAGATAGGGAAAGATTTAGAGAGAGAGATTTTGAGACATATGTGGAAAAAGACATCTAAAGAGAGAGATTTTAGAAAGTTTTGGGGCAGAGTTAGAGAAATATTTAGAGAAATATTTACAGAAATACTTACAGAATATTTACAAAAATATTAATAGAAATATTTACAGAAATATTTACATAAATACTTACAGAAATATTTAGAGAGAGATTTTGAGACATGTAGAAAAAGAAATCTAGAGAGATTGAGATTTAGATAAAGATTTGGAGACAGACTTAGAGAAATATTTAAAGACATTTTTAGAGAAATATTTAGAAAAATATTTAGAGAAATATTAAGAAAAATATTTAGAGAGAGATTTTGAGTAGTTTTTTAGACAGATGTGGAAAAAGACATATAGAGAGAGATAGAGATAAAAAGAGATGTAATTAAAGATTTCAAGAGAGACTTAAAGAAACAATTAGGTACATATTTTTATACAGAGAACGAGAGTTAGAGAATATGTTACTAAGATATACCTAGAGGTCTAGAGAGTGATATAGCAAAAGTTCCCTTAACTAATCCCCTCTCCTCTAATGCTTTATCCCTTCCCCCCGCACAGGTGGCCGAAAAGACATCCAAATTCAAAGTGGACACCGAGGGCAGCAGCAATCGGAGCAAGTCCTCGCACTCCACATCCCGCAAATCCTCACGCGAGAAGCGCCCCTCGATGATCGGCGAACTGTGCAGCAGCGGCGGCGGGCAGCGCATCCGCAACTCCTATGGCAACATCCATGGCTATCACAGCAACCGGTGCCACTTTGGCAACAATCGGGCGGTCAGCCTGGATCAGTACAGCAGCGGTGGCAACAATCGAAGGCTCTCGGACGGATTGCCGCAGGTGATCTCCGACAGCAATGTGTTCTACGGACGCCACAATCGCAGCAGCGGCCTGGCAGACACCACATCTGGCGGTGGCGGTGGAGGTGGCTGTGTGGTTGTGGGCATTCCGCAGGATACCAATGCCAATACGAATGTACCACCGGGCAGTTGTCAGCTAAAGGAGCTCCTGGCCCGCACCGAGGCCGGTGATTCCGAAAACGAAGATGCTGCTGATCCAGCTGCTGCTCGGGAGGGGGATAAAATGATAATGAAGGCCGTGAAGCAGCCAGTGCCGCCAGTGCTGGCCTCATCCTCTAATGGAAATATATCGCCGCCAATGGTGGTGACCGAACAGATTTTGCCCAGCAATGGCAGTACACGCAGCAGTGCCAGCAGTGCTCGAGGGGGCGGAGCTCCAGCAGGAGGAGGAGTCATGCCTGGTGCCATGGGACCGGGACCGGGACCCTCTTCAAGCAGCAGCTCCTGGAAGTCAAGGCTGCGCCAGTTCTCCGACTATTTTAGCTTCAGCTTTGACAAGGGCAACAAACGCTTTGGCAGCACACGCAGCAGTCCCTGCTCCAGCTCCGGTCGAGCCAACAACAATGCCAATGGCTTGGCCGATGTGGTGGGCCAGGATCAAGGCAAAACCGGTGTGGTTATGTGCTGCAATGTGGTGCATGGTTCACCGGCAAAGGCAGGTAGTGGAGGTGCAGCAGCAGTGGAGGTCTTGACTACCCAAGGAGGAGGCGGAGGAGGAGTAGGTGGTGACTCCACCCATCAGCAGCGTCATCGAGCCTATAGCCTGGATGTGCCCGGCATGATGCGTTACTCATCCAGCGACAGCAGTCGCCATCCCAGCAGCAATACCCTGCAGAGTGGAGGCGCCGGCGGAGGGGGAGGTATCACTGCCGGGGAAGCCCCGGGTATAACCTTGGTGCCGCCCAGCTTGAGTGTGGAAATGGGACTGGCTAGTGGCTCCTCCTCAGAGGCGGGGCCAAAGATTTGACACAAGGGGAGCGCCAGGGATTTGGAGGAGCAACAGCAGGATGAGGATGAGGATGTCGACGACGACGAAGACGACGATGAAATGGGCATGGAGGATCGAGATGATCGAGAGGAGCGACGACAGCTGCAACAGCCAGCGGATGCCACATCCAGCTGCGAGGTGTCCTCCATGTCAATGACCGTTTGGTCGGCCATTGGCCAGCGTCTCAATGCCCTTGTCTGTCATTGCTGCGAGCGGAAGCTTCCTGAGCCGGAGAATGTCTAAAGGAGAGGAGGAGTGTAGAGAGTGGGAAAATCAAGGAAAAATCTTAGGAAAATCATTCGAAACCTGCATCTTCCTGTAGAGCAGTAAAATCAACTGTTGACAACAGTAAAAATCTAGTAAAAAACCTAGTAAAAAGCTATAAGTAGCTGTAAAAAGCTGTCAAAATCTGTCAAAATCTAAACAAAAAAAAAAAAACAAAACGCTGTAGAAAGCCCCCAAAACGTCGTTAAAAGCCGTTAAAAATGCCGTTAAAAATCTGTTTAAAATCAGTTTAAAAATCAGTTTAAAATCAGTAAAGAACCCAAAATTGAAAGCAGCTGGGCCTCAGCACACACACACACACACAGACTTGGTCTAAGTTTTAGCTTGTAACACTTTTAACACTATTAGTTTTAAGTTCCTCTTTGATTTTACTTTATTTTGTTTTTTGTTTTTTTTTTTACTATTCCTATTTGTTTTCTTTACTATTATAATTATTATTATTATTTTGTATTTTTGCTTGTTTACCTCTTAAGTATTTTTATTTATGAACACACACACACCACAACAAATATAAGCATATACATTATTATTATACAAAATTGGTTATTATTTAAAAAAAGGGAAATGAAGGAATGTCTTTATATTTATTTGTTTGGTTTGGGATTTCAAGGAAATACAATTTCAAAGAATTTCGGAAACCTTTGGCTTCTAGTTAACACACAAAATTAGTAAGCTGCCAGCAGCTTTTCAGCCAAGATTTTCCCAAGAAAACCCCAAACACAAACAAGTTGTTCTCAGTAATAATTAACTGAGGCGAATTTGAGTTCATTTTATTTTAATTGTTTTCCTTTGAATGCATTCAGGGGATTCCCGAGCTCAAGGTTTTTGGGAACCGAGAGGCTTTTAGGGGTTTCCGGAGTGGGTTGAAGGTTTACACTTAAAGATCACAGAGAAAAAAATATTTCAAATGGTTAATTGATTGAAATTATTTTAAAATTGATTTTAAACAAAGAATTTTCAGGAATATGCACATTTACCTTGTTTTTAAATATTTTAATCCCCAATTCGAATTCAGAAATTTATTTAAATCTTAAATTTTGTTGTTTGCTAGGTATTATGGTTCCTACACAATTATATTGCATACTTTTAGATGCATTTTTATGGGGCTTTTAAAACTATTAATTTTTAAAGCTTCCCAATTTATGGTAATTTTTATTTTATATTTTATACCCTTTTCCTTGTTTTTAACTTTAGTCAGAAGCTTGCCAAACGGTGAAAGAATCATTTCCGACCCTATAAACCATATATATTCTTGATCAGCATCAACAGCCGAGTCTTTCTAGATGTGTTTGCAAGAAAAAAAAAAATTGAAAAAAATTTTGAAAATTTTTTAAGGGGTTACATCATTAAAATTGTCAAAAATTTAAAAAAAAAATTGTATTTTTTTACATTTTAAAATTAGTATGCAGATTTTTTTACCTACTAAAAACTAGCACAAAAAAGCTCTCCGAATTGAAATTGATGCTTTTTTAGCTTAGTTATGCTATTTTACAATTTTGAGTTGACAAAAAATTTCCATATAAAATTATCGATAAATATTGATTCAAGGAAAGCTTTAATTTATGTTTTTTTGGGAGCAATAAAAGGCTCATCTAAAAAAAAAATGCATGTATTCTAATTTGTCATTGAAATCGTTAATACAATATTAAGTAAAACTCTTTTATACTTGATTAATTTTCCTAATTTATGGTAATTTTTATTTTATATTTAACACCTTTTTCCGGATATTTAACTTTAGTCAGAAGCTTGCCAAACGGTGAAGGAATCATTTCCGACCCTATAAACCATATATATTCTTGATCAGCATCAACAGCCGAGTCTTTCTAAATGTGTTTTCAAGAAAAAAAAAATTCAAAAAATTTTGAAAATTTTTTAAGGGGTTACATGATTAAAATTGTCAAAAATTAAAAAAAAATTAATTTTTTTTAATTTCAAAATAAGTATGCAGATTTTTTAACCTACAAAAAACTAGCACAGAAAAGCTTTCCGAATTGAAATTGATGATTTTTTGGCTTAGTTATGCTGTTTTCAAAATTTGATTTGCCCACAAAATTGCATATAAAATTATCGATAAATATCGATGCAGGAAAAAGTTTTATTTATGTTTTTTTTAATGCAATAAAAAAGGTTCACCTAAAAAAATAAATTATTTATTCCAATTTGCCTTTAAAATTGATAATGATATATTAAGTAAACCTGTTTTTACTTATATATTTTGTTATAAATTATTTTTTTTTATTATTAAAATTAAATTATTCAGTATTTTAATTAATTAACCTTAAAAACCAGTGCCAAATTCCTTTCCAAATTTAAAATATTTTATTTAGGACTCACTTATGATTGTTTTCAAGGATTCATGATTCATAATTTTTTTATTTCTATATCAAAATAATCCCTACATTTCTTATTTTCCAGTGTCACTGTTCAGTGTCGAAATTCACGTCTAATTACGCAAACCAAATTTTCGATTTCTATTTCGGCCATGGCCGTGGCATGCAACAGCAGGACCCGGGTCCCACAAGGACCCTAATTCCATTTGCTTGTCCATAGCCCTGACTTTTCAGGCCACTACTCGCTGGCCTTCATGGCGCTGCTCCTATTTTTTCCTCTATATATATTTTTTTCTTTTTTTGTTGCGGCAATTTTTCCACGGCATGCCCGCAGGAGAGCGATGTCCATGGTGAAGTCAATTGGATTTTCCAGCAGCCAAAAATGTGTTGCCGATGATGAGGATGATGGTGATGGTCAGAACTCAATTAAAAGGCACTAAGGGACTCGACTCGTTGAAGCCCAGCTGCAGAATGGGTAAAAAAAAAAAATGGGGGAAAATCCTATGGATGAAAAATTTGAAATCTATTTGCAAAAAAGCGAAAAGAGAGACAGGCAACATATCTGCGACAAATTATGAAGAAACCCAAGTTAATTAATGATCTATGTAAATTTCTGTATGTAATTAATTACTATTAAAACACGCAACACGTAAAACGAAGGGCGAGGTCACAAAGCATTGATTCCAGAAAAAAAAAGAGAAACGAAAATATATAAATAAATTGTGCGAATGAAAGATAGCAAAGAGTAGCGAGTAAAAAGAAGCGTGAGGCAGACAGCCATCAGCAAGTAACGAGAAACGAGTAGCTAGTTACGAGAAGCAGAGCTAGAAGCTGGAAAAAAAGCAGCGAGTAACGAGTAGCGAGTAGCGAGAATTAGGCAGCGAGAAAGAGATAAGACCCAAGCTGGTCCTTGGCTTTAGCAAACAGATTCCAAACAAATAACTTAATAGATATATAGCGAGAGATGTATGTATGTTGTTCTTGCATTTTTTTTTGAGTGTGTTGAGCAGAAAAACATTTATTCAGTGTACATTTGAATGTCTAGCAAATTTGCAGCAAAATAATCGTAACTGGTAACTCGTAACATTAATTGTGCATTGTAATTGCGAAAAAAACATATACATATTTCCTCTCAAGTACCACATATATATATATATGTATAAATATGAAGCATATAAAGCTTAACTAAGTGGTTCTGTGTGTCGCCTCCCCCCGCCCCGCACTCGATGTGTGTAATTGTTGTAGTTAGATTTGAGAACTAGCTACGCCTAACGAGTAAGTTTATCAAAACAGTCTTTGCAAAAGAAAATCCAAGGGAAATCCAAAGAGATACCAAGAAAAATCGAAGAAAAACTAAGAAGAAAAATACCAAGTAAAAAAGTAAATCCCTCAACTCCTAGATGTATGTATTTATGTATCTGTATCTGACCTAAAAGACGAACCACTCGAAATTAGCTAACACATCAAATTGATTTGTTGCCTTACAAAAAACAAAAAATTAAAAAAACAAAGTAAAAAAAAACTACAAAACTACTACAACTAAAACTAAAACTAAAACTACTATGTACTACAGCTGTGTGGGTCCTTGCCCTGTTGGTCACAGCGTTTTATATATATTATATTATATATATATTATATTATATTGTTCATGCCACCAACTTCCCTTGTTTGAATGACAAAACATAAAGACTAAAACTTGAATTTAAACAAAAAATCAACAAACAAAACAAAATGAAAACCAAGACAAGACAAGAAACAAAAACAAAAAAAAACAAAAAAAAAACTTGAGTATAAAAACCACTATACATATATACATTAAAATATATATATATATATACATAAATAAATATTTATCTTAAAGATACTACAACTACAAACCAAAACAAAAAAAAAATCGTAAAAAGAACTCTAGGTGTTTTACAAAAATGTATAAAAAACTAAAACAAATATTAAAAAAAAAAAACAGAAGAAGAAAACTAACTAAGCCCAAGAACGAAATGTAAACAATTTTAAGAATAACTAAACTAGTTTAGTGCAGAGGTAAAAACAAAAAAAACAGAGGAAAGTGGAATTTGGCAGGCCGAATATAGTAATGTCCTTGCACTGGTGACTATTCCTTTTTAGCTCAAATATATTTCACTTTAAAGAGTTAAACAAAAAAATACAAATACTTAAAAAACAAAAAATATATTGGCAGTTTTCAAGGGTTATTTAAAATCCTATAATATATATTCAGAGGATATCAGAAAAGAGACAATAGGTGAATATTTGTACAATTAAATAAAAGTACATAAGTAAAGGTATGTTTCCTTTTTCAAAACTAATTTCCCCCCACAAAAAAAAAGTCCGTTTAAAATAAAACCCAAAAATACAAGTAGATTAGAGAAGTTTTCAAAGTCATCGATAAATTAATCGATAAACCTATCGAACCCCTTGCAGGGACATTCAAACTACACAAAATTGTATTCGGCAAAAGGAAAAGAAGAAAAAACCAAAAAATGGAAATGAAATACACGTAAATATATTTAGCGTACGTTTTTGGCGGTCAATTAAATGCTTCCCCCTTCCCAAAAGTGTTGGTTAGAGCGATAATGATGACGATAAACAACAATGGTTACAATCGTTACAATCGAATGCGATTCGATTTGTCGATTGACACACAAGTTCCAAAAAGGCAAATGCTTGTTTGTACCTAAAAATCAAATATGTATGTAGCAATTTTGGACCAACTTGATCTAAACTATCCCTGCCCCCCCTCTACTCCTGCCCCTATGCTCTATGTGCAACACGATAACGATAACGATAACGATAACTGTAACGATAACAATTACGATTCAATATATGTACAAAAACACACACAGAGACACAAAACCAGACACACACACAGAAGAAAAAGAAGGTCTTAGTATATGCAAAAAAGTTACTTCAACAATCTCTCGTAGGTCTTAACCACAACTACCTGTCGACTATAATCGATCTTGAACCAGATCGATAACACTTATATAATAGCAGAAAAGCGGAATCGAAGAACAAAAAGTGGTTAAAAATGGGCGGAAAAAATGGGAAACTGGAAAACTGGAAAACTGGATAATGGCACCGCTGGCATATGCTTACTTTATACTTTTCTATGTGACTTACAACTCGGGCTAGCTGACGACGATGACTAAAGGAAAAGAAAAACTAAAGAGAAAAACTTCCAAAACGGTTTCCACACACCAATACATGCCTATCTATCTATCTATCTATCTATCTATCTCTTTCACCCACACACACACAGGCCAAGGGGAAAATGTATAATTTAAATAAATTGCAGTAAATTTTCTGGCTTAATTATGAATTTAATTTAAAAAGAAAAGAGAAGGAACTCTTTTAATTATTTTTTTTTTATTAAAATTACACTTGAAAAAATTAAATAGTAATAATATCCAGGCCAGGCAAGACAAACAGGCATCCAACCACCGATAATGGACCACTTCCCCGCTAGAATCCGTCACCGATAACGAACCTAAACTGCTTGATCCTTGATACAGGACAATTGATTATTCTTTAAAAAAAAAAAAACAGAAACTAAGAGTGTAAGTGTATAAACTAGAGAACCCTCCTGAGCCTTTACTTCAAGAAGAAAGAATAAAATTAAACACACACACAAAAGAATTATAAAACAAAGACTACAATTTTAAAATATACAAAAGTAAAAGCAAAATTTTAAAAACAAGGCTTAGTCGAGGTCCTTGAATGGCATTCTTCGGCAGGCCGAAGCTAAGATGCTCTTTCAAAGCCCCAAGTACACAAAAAAAAATAAAATAAAAAATATATATATACACTATATATATATATATTCAATAGATATATATAAGCCTGGCCGCGCTTGCTCCTTAAAACATATTTTCCTTTTTGTTTTCCAACAACAAGAAAAACCTTCCGACTTTGCCTCACGCCTCTAAAAAAAATATATTTTCCAATTTTATGTCCATCAAAGAAACCAATATATATATATATGTATACATACACACCACATATATATATATAAACTATATACATATACCAAATAGAATATATATATATATACAAATAGTTTTAATTTGTAAGAGAAAGCAGAAAAAAATCAGAGAAAAATCAGAAAATGCAAGCAAGTATATATCTCAAAGAACAGATACACACAGAATACACAGAAAGAAAAAGGAAATAAGTAACAAGTAATAGGTGTAAAAATATTGAAATTCCAGCACTCAGTTCCTTGACCTTTGACCCCTTTAAACACACACTGACCCCCCCTATGTAATGCTTTAAACAAAAGGGAGATATTCCTCTCCCGCCCCCCGCTCTATATACGTGGAAATTAAACCAAAGAACAACAAGGAGACAAAGCAAAGCTAAGTAAATTCTATGTGAAACAGAGTAATGAATAGTTAATAAATATATATATATATATATACATACACACGACGACAAAAGAAAACATACATAGATGTAAAAAGCTCTTGGCACACCCTACCCTACCTACCTACCAAAAAGTAAAACTAAAAACTAAAAACCTTAAAAATAAAAACCGAAAAACGAATAAAATATCGCTGAGAAACTTGAAAACCAATGAAAAAATCTGCTAAGAAACGAGAAATTCGATGAAACTTTTCCGACAAATGCATTTAAATGGTAAAAAAACAAAAAAAAAAAATACAAATATTTAAATGAGATACAACTCAACAACTCTTGTATTTAACACCTAGTTATGTCCAAAAAGAAAATCTCAGATTAATGGCATACAACCACAAAAACAGAGAACAGAAAAACACATACAAAACTCACACAAATACCTACGAGACGAGCCCGACAACAAATACAAACAAACACCAACACATACACACACAAACACATAAGCATTTTTGTGTAAAAGTATAAAAAGAAAAACCGAAAATATGAACTAATGAATGAATATGAAATATATTGAAATAAAATCATTTCCAAACTACTTATTAAAAAAAAACGAACAAAGTTCGAAATGTTTATTTATTTTGGGGGGATGGAAAATATACACAGGCTAAAAGGTTTGTTTATAAAAAATGATTCAATGAATGCGGTGAATTTTAAATGAACTCTAGGTTTTTGATGAACTCAGCGTTGGAATGACAATTAAATTTCTCATCAGGAATTATAAAGAATAGCGAGGTATGCAATGAACCCCAAATGAACCCCAGTTCTTTGATGAACTCACGGATAAATTGCAGTTGTTTGTTCTGTTTTCATTGGAAATTCTGAAGAAACATTACTTTATTAATTAACTTATCGATAAATGACAAGTGAATTTCTCATCATAAATTTGAAAAGAGGAAATTATGATCCATTTATTTACCATAGAATAATTATGCAAGCATGAACCCAAAATGAACCTCAGTTCTTTGATGAACTCAAGAATGAATTGGAAATGTTGCTGCTTTTTCTGATAATTACCATTGAAAAGTAGATTGAATGAATGCAATTAAATTTAAACGATAAATGATTCAAGAACTGTTTACAATAAATTAAAAATAAACTTTTATAATGAATTTTGAGAATTTAACTAATTTATTTTTGATGAACTTACCAAGGATTAAAATTAAAAATACGATAAATGTAATGAATTTTAAATGAAACTAGTTCATTAAAGAACTTAATCAGTTTTTCACTATAAATAATAGATTAACTTTATGAAACATTTTTAAAAGATAAACATTAAAATTTCGTTGAACAAAATAAATCCCAAATAAATCCCAAATGAACTCTGCAATTAATTTTTGAATATTTCTTTGATTTACCCAATAATTCATTTTACTTTAAAAACTCTGCAATTCATTTTCAAATATTTCTTCAATTACCCAACAATTCATTTTATTTAAATAATTGAAAATTCAAAATCTTCATCGCAAACATTTAAAAGACAATGAAAAATCTTATTTAAAACAAAAATCCTAGTTTTCCATATACAAAAATCAAATGGAATATATCTCACGACATTTTAATGCCCAACGCATTGCTAGAGTATTCGTAGACCACATAGCTAATGGACACCGCCGGCAGGACCTTGAGAAAATTGGGCATAATGCCGCGATACAGCCCCATCAGACCCTCCTGCCGGACAATCTTCCGGAACTGGCCCCGCATCGTCAGGTGGACCGGTGACTGCCGCCCCGCCGCCGCCTGATTGGCAATCGTTTCGACGGCCTGCGCCTGCAGCCGTGTCCTGACCAGGGCCAGCGGATAGGAGCACAGCTGGCCCAAGGCACTCGATGTGCTGCCACAGCCGAGGAGCACCAGGAAGCTGGGCGTCTCGGTCGTCTCATGGCTGGCGATATACCGCCGCTTGAGGGTCTCGTACAGTGCCAGATCGATGCCGGCATGCGGCAGAATGCCCAGGATATTCGGCACATAGCCACGATAGAAACTCCTCACTCCCTCCTGCCTATAGATCTTGGCCGCGGCATCCAAAATCCCCGAATACTGACCCGTTTTCCTCAGAGCCAGACGGGTTTTCAGTACCTCCATCGGATAGATGATGGTCTGCGAGATGCCACCGGCCGCGGCGCCGGCATAGAAACGCTCCGAGATGCTCATCGGCTGGCTGGAATCCTTGTCCCGTATCAGTTGCTTCATCTGCTCGTAAACGGAGAATTTCAACGCCGTTTCGGGGGCAATTTTCAAGACATTGATGCCATTGCCACGCCACATGCTACGCGAACCGCCCTCCTTGAGCATAATTTGCATGCACTCCGCGATGCGCATTCGTTGCGTCTGCACCTGCAGATACACCTTGATCCTGTCCAGCGGCGCTGTGCATGTCCTTGACACCGCACCGGCTATAGCGCCGGCAACCAGGTGTCGCCACCAGCGTCCCGTCTGCAGCTCGTCCGCCGTAAAATCATCGGGTATCGTCATTTCCGTGCCAATGTCCATAAACGTGGAGTGTCGCCAGAATTGTATCAAGTCCTGGATGTCCGTTGAGGGGGCCAGGAGCATAAAGTCACGCCACTCCTTAAAGCTTATATCGAGGCTACCGTCCTTATCCATGCGCGAGAGTAGATTCTTTGCCTCGTCCAGGTCAATGTCCAAACCGAGATCCTTGAAGGCGGATATCAATACCTCCACATTCACCTTACCATCACCGTTCTTGTCCAGGTGCGAGAACTGCAGAATCAGGTTCTTCTCGTGTTCACGTGCATAGTGCAGGAACTCGGCAAAGCTGACGCCCATCCCGCTGCCCAGGTGCGGTTGCTGTTGCAGGAACTTGGTGGCATAGACGCTCGACATGCCGTGCAGTTCGTGCAGCGCAGCCGATAGATCATGGATATCGATTCGTCCGTCGCCGTCACGATCCAGCTTCTTGAAGATCCGCTCCAGACGCTCCTCATCCTGGATGGAATTCGGCATGGCATTGAAATTGGCCACCGTGGTGAAGGGCCTGGAGGCGTTGCGTCCATGCTGCAGGCTGGAGATGCCGGAAGCCACCAGGCGGCAGCTCCACCGCGAATCCAAGTTCAAGTCGATCGGAGGTTGGTGCTGTTCCTGTTCCTGATTCTGCTGATGGCTCAGATCTGTGTGTGGGTTTTCTTCGATTTTCACACACTTTCTGACCATTTTCTAAGTTTGTTCCTTTTTTTTTGTCACAATTTGTTTCAAGCAGATGACGGAAATCTCTGAGGTTAATTTGTTTTTCAATTAATTGTGCTTATAAAATATTTCCAAGCATATTAACATATCTCCACAGAGCCTCTGATGGTCTTTTGAATAATGAATTATAAGTGAATTTTTCCGAATAAATATTAAGTGAACAACATGATGAATTTTTAGTTAGTTTGCCAACTCGATGAACGCTATAAATGTCAACTTCACATTAACACTTTGGTTAATTTTTCAAAAATTTAAATAGGAAATAGGAAACCAATTATTTAAATAAAAAAACCAAGCCATTGAATCCTGAATAAATCCCAGTTAATTAATGAACTCAACTAAAAATTGGATAAACTTTATAAAGCATTCTTTATGAATTTTGACTGATGACCTTTGAAACCCCATTAAATGCTACGAATCCTGAATGAATTTCGAAAGGAATCCCAGCTAATTGATAAACTTAAAGATGAATTGCAAGTAAACGCCTCATAATGAATTATAATGAATAAATGAACTCAAGGATGAATAAACTTCTTCCTATAAACAACAAATTCCATAAAAAGATTTTCTCATTTCAAAATTGCAAAAAAAAAAAATAATTTTTAAGCAAAAAGCAACCAAAGATTTTCAAATTATATTTTTTGAGCCAAAAATTTAAATTTGATTATAACTTTTAGTGATGTTTCCTGCTAAAAAGCTATAGAATTATTCCAAAACCCGAAGACAGCTCTCCTTTGGGTTCAAAAAATTGCTACGGCAAGAAGCTTGAACCAGGAAATAGAATAGCTTCTTAATCGAACGAAAGCTTGCAGCGGCAACGTGTTGTGAGCAATGTTGCTGCTGTTGCCTGCTGCGGCACAACACGCATCAGATAGAGCGCAGCACTCTCTTAGAATCAGTTCTGCCACTTTTTGAGCCAAATAAAAGCTGTTTTTGTCTCTAAAGGAATCAAAAATAAGCTAAAAATATTTTTATTTTTAATTTTACAGAATTATAAATTATTTTCTTGTATTTTATAATTCAACCAAAGAAATAATTTTGGCAGGTAAGACCTAGAAAATTTTAGTATCAAAATGCCATTGTAAAATTAATATTTTAAAAATTCTTGATTAAAATTGATAAACTTGTTCTTATAATTTTTTTTTTAAAAATGGTGTTAGTTTTTTTTCCTTTTTTAAAAATTTTAAATTAATTTGCCTTTTATTCTAAAGGGATAAGCGAACATTCAAAAATAGAATTTTAAGATACTATTATTAGGATAATATTCTTCGGATCATTTCCGATTTTCTTTTTTATTCATTTTCTATTGTTTAAAAAAATAAATAAAAAATAATACGCTAATTGTCGAGAATTAATTGCTTCTTGGATATTATAGTTAGATAGCACGCATATTTATTTAGTTAATTTTTTTCGCAATGTTGGTAATTTAAAAAAATAAAATCGGAAAAAAGCCAAATACATATTTTTCCCACATCTGGTTTTTTTATTAAAATTTAAATTTGACGGGAAAAAGCTAAAGTGGCAGCCTTCGAGCAACTTAAAGCTAAGCGAACGAACTGAACTTTTCAGTTGTGGATTTTCGTGGTCAGACGCATCACGTATACGTCTACATCACGTATACGTCTACATCACGTATACGTCTACATCACGTATACGCACTAACGGTTTTACGTTTCTCTTCGGAGTTCGGTAAAATATCAAATTTAATTTAGTTCATTTGTATACATTAAAACACTATATATATAGACATTAAAAAAAAAACAGAAAAAAAATCCAAATAAACAAATTTACAGAAATCCAAAATTCCCGCTTCCAACAATTCTCAATTCTCTTTCCCGCTTCTAATCTTCCAAAATTAGCCAAATTTGACGGGAAAATAGCTAAAGTGTCAGACTTGCTGGGAATCCACGCTGCGGATTCAGAATTCCGGAATCCGGATTCGGATTCGGATTGGGAACACCGAACAGCGGCAGGCGACGCATCGCATCTTCTCGGAAAACGGAGTCCCATTCAGTACGTTTCGGTCACGTCTCGCTGCAGCTTTTCTTTGCGGGGAAAAATCAACAAAAATGGCATTTTAAAAGAAAACAAACAAAAACAAAGAGAAAAAAAAAGCAATCAGCAAACAAAGTTGATAGTTGTGAAAAGGACTTGCAGAGAATGAATGGAAAATCGGGTGGAAATGGGAGGCTACTATGGCCACTGCTGCTGTCGCGTTGAATTTTCCCCCGAAAAGCTAGTGTTTGTTGTGTTTTCTGCCTGCAATTTTCTTTTCAGTTTCCTATTTTTTATTTAGTATTTTTAGTGCTTGCGTGCGGAATTTCCTTTTCGTTTTTTTTTTTTGGTGTCGAAAGTTAAACATTTTCACGTGAGATGTAAGTAGCAGAAAGAGAGCCTTGAAAATAGCCAAAAATAAAAATAGGAAAGTAAGGAAATATAAAGGGAAAATCAATGCGCGTATGCGTCTGCTCCTATGTGTGTGTGTATTTGTGTGTGTGTGAAGAGGAAAATCCATAAGGCGACGCGTAAAGTGAAACTCCAAACTCCCAACTCAAACTCAAACTTGTCGTTGCAAAATATAATTTATAATTTATGCCAAAAAAAGAGAAAAGTCGAGCAAAGTGTGTGCTGTGTGTTCTTGCAATTTTCCTATATTTTTTTTCTTGTTGTTTTTCTAAATTTGTTTTTGTTTTTTTGGCAACCACAAAGTGCCAAAAATTCGTTCATTCGCAAAAAAAAACAAACTAAAAGAATAAAATCCACGGCCAGAAGATTTTGTAAACAAGCCAATTCGGCTGCCAAACACGGAAGCGTGGAGCCAACAGCTGATCTGCACAACAAAAACGCCCCCAAAAAAGTGCCACCCACCCCTATCCACCCCCTCATCCCCCC
>VNJU01001378.1:0-11203 GCA_008042675.1 Drosophila seguyi | reverse complement strand
CCCCCCCCTCCCCCCCCCCCCCCTGCACACACACACACACACACATGAAGCAGAATACGAAGAAGGTGCTGCCAAAAACTATCTGTCGACACAATGCAGAAAAACTTTTCCACACACACACACACGCAGAGGGGCAGCCACAGTGGTGCACGTTGAAGAATGCACTTTTCCCCAGAAAGAGAAACCAAAGAAACAGGACAAAGGAAACTTTTCAATAAATATAAATAAACATTTTCCGACGACTTTTCAAGGCTTTTAACAAACTTAAACAAGATTTATATATATTTTTGTGGTTAAACAAAAGTAATTTAATAATATTTAAATAATAAATTAATCAATTTCTAAGCAGATTATGTAAATTAATAAATGTAAAATCAAATTTCATGGAAAGAAAGGAAATATTTTCTAACATCATTCGTGTAATGTTATTTAATTACTTTACAATACAACCAAATAATAAATATATTCAATTTTTTTGCATATTTATTAAATAAATAAGAAATAAATAAAAAACTAAAAATATATAAAATCAAGTTAACAGAAAAATTAATACATTTCAAGGTTTTCATATAATTTATTTGTTGGATAATTAAAATTAGCTTGAAATATTTCTCAAAATCATTGGTGTATTTTTATGTATTTATTTTAAGTTGCAATCCATAAATTTCTTGCCAGTTTTAACAAATCATTTTTATAATAATTATTATTATTATTATTATTTTTGTAATTATTATTTAATGAAACTATGTCATTGAAAAAATTAATATATTTAAAAGTTGTGTAATATTTATTGAAAAACTGGAATTTACTAGAAATATTTATTAAAATCATAGTTAAATTATAAACAAAATTAAATAAAAAATACTAATAAATGAAGGCAAAACCAAGTTTCATAATAATAATAAATATATATCATGGTTTTCCTATATTTAATTATTTAAACATCAGCAATATCTTCAAAAATTCCACAAAATATTTGGTAATTATTAATTAAATTTAAAAATAATTTATAAATATATTAAAATAAATTTATAATTTAATGTAAAAATATTAAATATTTCAAGGTTTTTCAATATTTTTTTTGTTGAAAAATTAGCATAAACTCGGTATATTCCTCAAATTCATTGAAAATTAATTATTAAATTAAAAAATTAATTAAAGTAAATTTTGATTTTAATAAATGTAATGATATTAATATATTTCAAGGTTTTTCATAATTTTTTTGTAGTAAAATCAGCACTAACTCGGAATATTTCTTAAAATCATTGATAATTAATTATTTAATTAAAAAATAATTTATAAATCATCTAAATTAATTTTGTAATTTAACTAATGAAATAATACTAATATATTTCAAGGGTTTTCAATATTTTTTTTTGTTGAAAAATCAGCATTTACTTGAAATATTCTTTAAAATCATTAATAAATAATTAATAAATTTAAAAAAATATATAAATCAATTTTAATAAATAAGTAATAATAATTATTATTTATTCAAATAAATAAATAAGAAATAAAACATTTCCTCAGCCTAGGCTAGACTTATTCTCTTTAATTTTGCAACGCATTAAAGCCACACTGTATTAGAATTTTAAAATTGATTATGTTTCCAATAATCTGTCACCTCTACACACACCCACACACACACACACACAAACAGTGCAAGGACACTCAAGGAAAGCGTACAGCAACAGCAAGGAGCAGGACAAGCAGCAGTTGCAGCAGTTGCACCAGCAATATATTTTTGTTGCCAGCGCCAAGTTCAAAATCAACGCCTGACAATGACAACAGTAACAGCAACAGCAGCACCATGGCGCCCTGCCAGCCCTAAACTACCAGCAACATCGATAGTGGCAGCAGTGGCAGCAACAGCAACATCGCCTGTGGCAGCCACACCAATCAAAGCGGCGGCCATAACAACAACAACAACAACTGTAGCAGCAGCAGCAGCAACAAGGACACTGGCAGCAGCAGGAGAAACACCAACACAACAAATACCAAAAGCAATAACAATCAATGGGCTCGACACGACATGGCGACGTCAGCTGGCAACACCAACAATGCAACAGCAACAGCAACAGCAACAGCAACACCAACAAAAGCAACAGCAACATAAATTGCTTTGGCAGCTGCACCAACCATTGCATTTGCAATGCCTGATGACGTCGATCCGTCTGCCATCGGACGCAATCAGCCGGCTCTTTTTGGCTATTTGCCTGCTGGGCTGCCTCAGCCCCTATACAGGTAATTAGCGTTAGCTTTACCAGCTTAATTTGTACTTGGGGGGTTTTTACTTGGTTTTTACTTGGCTTTTACTCACTTTGAATGTCCTTTTGTGCCTTCTAATCCAGTTTTGCCTACTTATATTTAACCTACCTTGATTTTCCTTTTTTCCTTTTATTCCATAAGTTGTCCTTTTTCATTTCTAGCTGTTGTTCACTTCGTTCTCCAGTCTGCAATTCACTCTGGGGTTCACTCTGGTGTTTACTCTGGGACTCACTTTATTGTTCACTTTGCTCTTCACATTTTTTCTCACTTTGCTCTTCACTCTGATCTTCACTTTGCTCTTTATTCTGATCTTCACTTTGCATTTTACTCTGACCTTCACTTTGCCATTTACTTAGATCTTTTTGCTCTTCAGTTTTCTTTTCACTTTGACTTCACCTTTTTTTTCACATTGCTCTTCAGTTTGCTCTTCACTCTCTTTTTCGGGTTCACTTTGTTATATATTCTGTTCTTTAGACTGTTATTCATTCTGTTATTTACTCAGTTATTTACTCAGTTATTCTCTCTGTTATTCACTCTATTCGTTATTATGTTCTTCGCTCTGCTACTCAGTTTCACTCCGTTATTCTGCTGTTTTTCACCTTATTTTTCATCATTAATTATTAATTATTAATTATTAATTTAATTCTTAATTTAATCTTTAATTTATTTTATATTCTACTTTTCATTATTCATTATTATTCACTCTGATATTCATTCTTATCTTTGTTTTGTTCTTTATTCTTTATTATAATTTTTACTGTATTTTCATTCTGTTGTCAAATCTGCTGTTTACGTTTCTAATCACTTTTCTGTGTTTTGCTATAGGTGAAATATGTCGATTATTTATTGGCTTCCTTAGTTGTTCAATCTCTTTTTCATTTTATTGTTCATTATGTTGTTCATTCAGCTTTTTATTTAGTTGTTCATTAGTTGTTCATTCACTCTATTTTTCACTTCCTTGTAAATTTATTTGTTCACTTCATTGTTAATTTAGTATTTCAAAATGAACTCCTGCTTGTTCACTTGGTATTTCCAAATTAACTGAAATGAATAAAGAAACAGTATTTAATGCTAGGCTTTTAGGGAATTTAATAAGACCCTGCAGGGGTATTTACATATATTAAAAAAAACCTAAGGGGGGCCTGGCATATTCCCAATTAAAATCCACCCTCCCAGATGGGCATTCATTTGGATTTGCTCGTTAGCGAAATTTCTCTGTTGGCACCTTAATCGAAGCGAATGACGCGATTTATTCAGAATAACAATTGCGTCCCGTTGCGTTTTACACAAAAACTTAATTTTGTTTTACCAACACACACGCACATGTACACTGAAATACCTGTCAGAACTTTGTCAGTGCCTGCCGTGGCTTTGATATTTCTTTCTCCTATTTCTTCTATTTTTTTTTTTTTTGTACGCCATTTGCATATATCGAAGGTTGCGAACATACCGAAAGCCTACACAACCGCACTCCACTTTCAAAGGCGCCGGTGAGTCGGCTATAAATCTGCCTATTACAGTGAAGACTGGCAGAAGGGAACATTTTAAATGAAAATATTTTAAGTCTCTTGAAAAAATACCATAAAATAAATTTATTTGTTTATATAAATTTTTTTTATTTTCCAATATTTTTTATATTTGAAAACAACTACAAATTACCAGCTAGTGCTCACTGTACCTGCCTCACCTGCCCGGTGCTCAATCAAATTTGATGATTCTTTTTTCCTTTTATGTGCCAGCCAGAGTCGAGCCATAAACAATTGCTCGGTAGAATGAGAAAAAGTCTTGAGATTTTCCACAAAAAGTAAGCAAAAGGGTTCAAGACCACTTTACAAAACAAAATTCTCAAAAGGAATTATTTTCCTACTTTTAAAATTGCAAAATAAATATAGATTTAAAGAAGGAAATAATTCAAAAAGTTTTTTTAATTAAAAAATCCCTTAGTAAGTTTTTTTCGACATATTAAAATAATGTTTTTGTTTTTTCTATTGAGCCGTTTTTGTGTGTTGTTTAATATCCAACCTTGACTTTGCACATGCAATGTTTAGCTCCGCGGAAAGCCCTCTTTTTCTCAATTTTCCCCTGTTTTCCCTTATTTTTTTCTTCAAAACCCTCGGAGCATGTTACACAAAATTTCAGTGTTAGAACCAAGATTGAAACAAACTGGAATATGGGGCAAACCCTTAAGGGAACAAGCAGATGGAGATTGAAATGGAGATGTATAATATATATATTATATATATATATTGAACCCTTCGATTCCATCAATCTTGGGGCTTTCTTTAGTATATTCAGGGGCGCTTGGGGTAATTAATGGGCAGTAAAGCTCCCTAAATTTATACTAATTACCAGCATTAACTATTAATATATATATTATAAATGTTATATATAATACATAAACATATATTACATAATTTTGAAATTGAATTATTTAAAAAACTCCCATAATTATCTTTTGATTTAATAGAAAATAGTAAGGTAATTGTGTTGTTTCTGAAATAGGTACTTTTTTGCAACAACTTTTTTTAGGCCTTTCATATTAATTGCACTTATTAAAAGAACCAAACCTGAATAGTGCATTTTTTATTTTATTTTTTTTTTATTTTTAGTTAGGAAAAATTTCTACTGTAGGTAATTTTTTATAATAAATATATACTTGCTCTATATATTAATTCTACACGAATTAATACCCTAAGAAAATGCCTTGAAATTAATCATCAAAATACCTGGTACTATTTTTGCATGGCCTAGGTACAATTTTTGCAAAAAGAAAAATTTTGAAAAAGTATATGTAATAAATATTTTATAAATATTATCCATAAAACAGTTTTATGAAAATAAGAAACATAAATAATTGCGCTAAAATGTGTTAAAAAGGCTTTCAAAATTATGTAAAGGGCTTAAATGCTTGTACCTAAAGGTACTTAACAACGGAAAATATTTCCTAAATTTATAAATTCTTTAAATACATATATTTACAAATTTACAAAAATTCTTGGCTTCATTTTACACAACTCTATTGGCCAGTACTTGTACCCCAAATAAAAAACAATTGAGTAACTTGGCTATTTCTCGTACCCCTCGGACCGCATTAGCTTACATAAAATGCCACCGTCGATCGATGGAAAAGCGTTGCGTTACAGCTAATTACATTTTCATTTATATTTACATTTCCCCTACTCCCGGTTTTTTGTGTGTGTTTCGGTTCCGATAACAATACCCAGTGATGATGATGATAATGACGATATTGGTGATGCAATCAATCGAAGCTCAAGTGGCGACAAGAATTCAAGAGCCCAAGAAGAGCCGAGTGATTATGGGCAACAACGATGCAATCGAGCCATCATCATCCAACCACTGGACAAAATCTATTGAGACCGGCAAGGACCAGAGTCAGGGCCAGTCATGCCTGATGATGGGTCTCTCGAGGCGCCCAGAAGCACTCATTATCGTATAAAATATGAATGAAATCGAACTGAGGACAAGAATTGAGGTCAAAATCAATACATTTTTAATTCGGACGAGCATATACTAGACCTAAAAGTACTTGTGTGAGAAATAAGTATTATAGGAAAATAATGTGGTTAATTTAGTTCCTCAACAGGCCATTTAATAATATAAACATAACTTGTTAATTAATTTATAGTAGAAATTAGTGCACTAATTATGTATTATTATGTAATATATCCCAACTATTTAGTCTCTGATTTACTTTTTTGTTCATTCAGTTGTTCATTTAATTGTTCACCCAGTTATTCATTTAGTTATTCATTTAATTGTTCACTTACTTGTTCATTACATTGTACCCTCTATGGTTCACTCTATAGTTCACTTCATTTTTCCTTCAGTTTTCCTTTATTGAACCTTAAAATCAACAAAAAATATTAATAATAAATAATTAATAATAATTAATAATAAATAATTAAAGAAGGGTATTTAAATGAGGGCTTCTTAAAAATGTATTAAGACCCATAAAATTTAAAATTATTAAAAAAAAATTCCAAATTAAATTAAAAATCAAAAAAAAAATCAAGCTAAAAAAAAATAAATAAATAATAATAATAATAATTGAATAATAATAACATTTGAATACAAAAATCTCTATAATTTCCCTTGGTTCCTCTCCACACAAGTTCTGTGCATTTTAAACTCTGTCAAGCTTTTCGGCTTACGGCCTGGCCCATTACGCATACGACACGTTGACAGGCAAAAGACAAGAGACAAAAGGCACACACACACACACACAAAGCGAACCTTACATAGGGGAAAAGGGGTGGCACTACGACGTGACCGGACTAATTACATTGCACCATGGCATTCAAAATGGTTTTATAATCTTTGCTTCCGTTGGCAATTCGCCGCCAAAACAAATGTCCACAAAATGTTTCAGCCTCACGAGCCTGGCCTGCCTGGCTTTCTTCTTTCCCATATTTCCGCGCACTTGGCAAAGTCTCATTAGTGATGGCCAATACACAGGGAAGCTCAAGCCATAAGGTGAACAGCGAAAAATAAAGTCGAAGGAATTGGGTTTTAAGAAAAAAACCAACTCTAGGTTTATTTGTTAATTTTATTTTTTATATTAAAAAAAAAATAGGATTTCGTATATTTTAATAGGATATATGGGAATGTATATCAAGCGAATTTTTTTAATCTTCGTTATCAGAATAAGACGCACGATATATTTTTCAAAATATCATAAATTAATTAGATCTTTCGAAAATTGTATGCATCAAAAAATTCGGCATTTTAATATCGAAATAATCGAAAAATATATTTCATGATTTTTTAATAATTCAATATTTTTAAACGGAAAATGAAACTAAGAAACTAAGATTAACTAAGATTAGATTAAGAAACTAAGATTAACGTAAAATGAATAAAATTTATTTGTATTTATTTATTTTTATATATTTTTATTTATTTTTATTTTATTTTATTTATTTTTATTTATTCTTATTTATTTGTATTTATTTTTATTTATTTTTATTTATTTTTATTTGTTTTTATTTATTTTTATTTATTTTTATTTATTCCTATTTATTTTTATTTATTTATATTTATTTTTAATTATTTTTATTTATTTTTAATTATTTTTATTTATTTTTATTTATTCCTATTTATTTTTATTTATTTTTTTATTTTTATTTATTTTTATTTATTTTTATTTCTCTGTATTCATTTGTATTTCTTTTTATTTATTTCTATTTATTTTTATAAGTTATTAACAGCATTTCGGATAAATATTTCTGATAAATATTATTGCAACGATAAATATTTTAAAACGATCTAAATAACGATCTACAGCGTTTTTTTTTTTAATCCCTTGAAAAAATTAATAAAAAATGTTGCATTGCTTACTCATACACAAATTGTTACTAAAATATTCAATGAATTTTAAATATTTCAAATTTATAATTTTTATATTTAAAAAATTAAGTATTTGAAAAAATATTTATCAAATTACTAGCTATGCAATTTTTTCCTCTCTGCCTCCGTTAGAGTGGCGAATAAGAGCCACAAAGCAGGCTAGGAAAAGTGGAAAACTTGATGGCTGCACTCACTCAACGATGCCACCAGTGACCCTGCCACTTTTCCACTTTTTCAAAGTCCCCAACTCACCCCCCCTTGCAGCCCGCTTTTCTTGGGCTTTCCTCGCCTTGCCGCCACCGCCGCTTAAGCATTTATGAACTGCCACTGTGTGTTCGAAACAAGGCTGCAACACTGGCAAGTGCATTTGATTTAATTTTCCTCCTATTTTCCATTCGCTCTCTTCTCTATTTTTTTCTTTTTCGAGTGAGTGGAAATTCTGTTTAGTATTCTCCGCGTCAAGTGGCAGCCCGTTGTTGACATTGAAAGTAAACTTGCCGCAGAAATTGATTGGGGTCCAGTTCGGAAAATACCTTAAAAGCTTTTTAATGTCGCTCTCAATAAATATTTAAATGCAGCGGTTTTAAATCAATTTATTTGGTGAGGAAAATCAATATAATATTTTTTATTTATTAGAATTTTCATTGATGTACGATAAATAAATCCCAGAACTATTTTCAGATAAGTTAAAATAGAAAACCTAAATAAAATGACACATGAATTGCAATCGTAAATGAAACGTAATGAAAACAAAGTGCTATTGACATAGAAAAACAAGCATAGAAATATGTGTAAGAATATATATATAAATCAAGGCCAGACAAGTCTCAATCGGTCGGAAAATCATATAAATTAAAGCCAATTGAAAAAGGCAATTGCAAAGAAATTGCAAAGAAATTGCAATGAAATTGCAAATAAATTGCACTAAATTAAAAATATATATCAAATAATCTTAAAAGAAATATATTTTACTATTCCTTAAAATTTCAAAATATGTAAAATTCCATTTCTGGCACTTTTCCCCCGAAAAAAATTGATTTTTTCCGCGAGAATAGAACAAAGGACGCATTTCGGTTGAATTCTTTCCACTCGAGCTGGATGCCTTCTCTGAGGAAGAGGAGGAGGAGGAGGAGACGGAAGAGAGAGAAATGGAATGTCAACAACAAAAGCTATTTATAAAGTAAGCCGCGACCCTGGGAAGCACCCTGGGATATACATACATATACCCAAGCCTCCGTAAAATCTGCACACCGGTTCAGGTGGAAATGAGAAAAAGCAACCCGCCATGGCAGCGGGCATTAAAAAGTAATAAACATAATTGTAAAATAATGCGGCCGCTGGCCTTAGCAGGGCGGCATACCTGCCATTAAATGCAGTTTTGGTCAGTACATGCACTTGGAAAAAAATAACTGTATTTAAAAAGGTGTATAAAAACGTTGGCTTACCTTTTTCTTTCGTTTCTTTTAATTCATTTTAGTTGCCTCTTGATTTCATTTAAAATCTTTCAAAATGAAGAGTTATAAAGTGAGCCATGGCAGCAAGTGTTCATATTTAGATCATTTTTCACTCTTTTACACTTTACATTAACGTTTTTAGACGGCCGCGAACTTAACCTAAAACGGCACTCGATAAATCACACGCGGAACTTAAGGGTTTTACGCGACGCTCGTTTGACATATTAATTGGTTTGCAGGGAGAGTACTACTGATAAGAACTCACTGAAGCGTGGCTTGGCAGAGCGGATGGGAAAGCGCTGTATGCACTGGAAGACTTAGGCGAGCGGGCGATGGCGAGGGAGAGGCAGAGGAGGAGAGAGTGTGGAGGAGAGAGTGTGGAGGAGAGAGTGTGTAGATCACTCTCACTTGCCCGTTTGAAAAAAGTTGCCTTTTGGCGAGAACATACACATGCATACACATATGTCGGTAGCTAATACGTGTGTATGTGAGTTATATCAATATGCTGGTTAATATATCGAGCTTATAGAATAGGGAAAATATTATTAGGATTCTGATCAACATTAAAAACTTGGGTTTATATATATATATATGTGTTTGTATGTATATGATTTCGGTTCTTGCTTAAGCCAAGCTATATATGTTTGTATGTATATCATTTCGGTTCTTGCCTAAGCCAAGCTTAGGAGAGCGTGTGTGTATATCATTTCGGTTTTTTTTGCGTAGGAGAGCGTGTTAGATGTCTGCACTCCGCACTGCAAGTTCAGCGTGGAAGTCAGGTGGAAGAGGGAGAGTGAAAGAGCGAGTGTACGGAACATTTCGAGGCTGCAATGGGCATTGTATTTCCTCTTTAAAATATGTTTCTTCTTGGCGCGAGCATATACATACATATACACAAGTGGGCATAAGTATTTGGACAAGAAAAATATGCAATATATTTGATTGTAACTTATTGTTTACTTCCAGAAAAATTGTATATTAATTAAAGTAAATAGGTAGACTATCGTAGTTAAATTAAGTAATATAAACATATGGATAACTTCATTGTTAATTTAAGAAAAATTACTTTTTTACAAATTATGAGTGGCATAAGTATTTAGACAAATTATTTAAATGCCATAAACTAAAAAGAACAACAAGTCAACTAAAAAATTATAACAAATTAATAAAAAATATATCCTCCCTTAGCGTCTATCACTTTTTGGAGACGTCTTGGAACAGACTGTACCAAGCTGTGAATATAATCTATTGAAATATCCTTCCATAAGGCTTGAATCTCCAAAATAGTTTCTTCGCGATTTCTTGATAAGTTTGCACATCTTTTTTTTTATATATGACCAGAGGTTTTCTATTATGTTGAGGTCTGGACTTTGAGGTGGCCAATCCAATGTGTTTACGCCAACATCTTTCAGAAACTGCGTAATCAGTTTGGCCTTATGACAGGGGGCATTATCCTGCTGGAGTATGAAGGACTCCCCAATCAATTTGTCACCAGAGGGGAATGCATGAATATTTAGGACATCCAAATATTTTCCTTGATTCATGGTTCCATAAAGGGGAACTAATTCTCCCAAGCCAGTAAACGCTACGCATCCCCAAAACATAACAGACCCTCCTGAATGACTTATTCTCTGACATACAGGTGCCACTTTTTGCCGATATTGTTTCGGTAATCGAACATAAATTTTTTTTTTTGAGCAGTGAAACTCAAAAGAGCTTTCATCGCTCCACAAAACATTGTTCCAGAATGATGCAGGCTGACCAACATATTTTTTGGCAAAGTTAAGGCGTTTTAACTTATTTCGTGGTGTTATTAGTGGTATAACTCTGCTAACATATGTTCCAAAATCGGCTTCCTTAAGACGTCTGCGAACAGTTCTTTCTTTCACTGATATTAATTTCTGTTCCTTCTTTTAGTTCTTTGACAACCGATCGGGGAGTTTGTAGAACATTCTGCTTAAACTTCCGTAAAATATAACTATCGTCTTTTTCAGTTGTTTTACGTGGTCGGCCACTACGGGCAGCGTTTTTTGTTGTGTGTGTTTTTTTATATTTATTTATTTGGTAATACACAGTTGCCCGTGGAATTTTGTATAAATCAGTGATATTTTGTA
>VNJU01001377.1:0-10601 GCA_008042675.1 Drosophila seguyi | reverse complement strand
TCAACCTCGGCAACTCTTTTCAGAGTTGAATTGTGCAACACTATCTGTGAGAAATTTCGCACCACTGCCACGAAAACAGCTGACCGGCACACGCATGTTAAATTTGAACAATGTAAGTAATAAAAACGTTTACTGACTGTCGATCTGGTAAATCAAAAATTCTGGCATTGTTTCTTAAGTTCTGGTTGTTTCGTTGAACGCTTAACAGGGTCTGTCGCCTTCTTAATTCATTCACCGCTAATAAATGTAAAAACATTTTGCTTAAAAAGTAACGCAACAAACTTTGAATCGGGATGGGCAAATCAGCTGACATCTGCATTAGTTTTCTAATACTTCTTGCCGACCATTTCCAGCACTGCCTCCGAAATCAGATGATTGTGGTTTCAAATATTAAAAATTAACTTATTTCCGCCAAGAATGCTTGTACCTTTCATTTTATGCAATGAATCAGTACCCTATTAACGTCCTTTGGTTGGAAACTATAGCGGGCCAAAATTTGATCGGCCCCTAATTCACAAAACTCTGGCAAAACAAACGCAGCGGCCAGCTGAAATTTTTTGGGAACAAAGGGGACCAAAGGGAAATTTCATAAAAAATCCTTCAAACAACAAGGGAAATTCGCTAATGTTAAAGGGAAATCCGAAAATGTTATCAAATTCACTTCCGAGTGGAAACTGGAACAGGCCTGATAAGATTGTAAAAAAATAATTTTACAAATTTTTATTTGCTGCTGTGGCACTATTTAAAATGTGTATTGTGTTGGTTTTGGGAACTACAACTTTTGGGTTGTGAACTAAGCTGATAAAAAGTGTGTGAATTGGCTAAGTGGATCATGTACTAAAATGTTGTCGTTTAAAATATTTATGGTGAAAACGAACAGAACCATCTCTTGCTCTTGTCAAATCTGATACAAATTATGGAAGTGGAATTTAGTTCGTACAAAAACAAGGTTAATATGATACTCGATGATACCAAACAATTTTGCTCTAAACCATGCTGATTAAAGGTTTATATATTGCCTAGTGGATCTTGTACTAAACTGCAGTTCCACTCGATATTAAAGCAATGCGTATTATGTTTATTTAGGAGCTATAAACTTTGGTTGATCGTAGGTTTCTGCATTGGCTTTAGTCTAAGATGTACTAAATATAATACGCTCACCAAGGCTTGTGAAACTTTAAAAGTAAATTTTGTAAGTTTAATTTTCATATTGTAAACTTCCCATAATTATAATTTCTTTAAATAAAAATCAATTTCCCATATATTTTGGTTAGTAAAACTCGCTTTATTTTCTCGTTTCTTACGTATCTTAGGCTCTATCGCGACTACGTCAGTTCTGACTCTTTAAACTACGATTAGTTAAAGGTAAACTAATACTAACAACTTAAAACCTAATTAAATATTCTTGAATATTTCGCTGCATGGCATTAATTTTGGAAAATTTAGCACATTTTTTGTATCTAAACAATTATCAACGGTCAGTCTCGCTTTGTTTTTTATGATAAACTTAAACGATTTGTACAACAATCTGAAGTGACTCTATCTACAGAATTAAATGCAAGAACAGAGTGAATATTGTCAGAATTTTGAAATGTTTCAATTGAAAATTCCACTGAAATACTTTCTCAACTTAAGTTAAGATGTAACTAACTTAATCGAAACTACTTAGGTCGATAACTACCTCAATTGGCTTAACCAAAACGACTCAATGTGAGTCAGTCAAGGAACTTTTTGCTTCTGCATCGATTCGGCGCAAAAAAAAAACATATAGATATATATCTTTCTAATATTTCCATGGCACTAGAGGAGACAGGACAGGACAGATCCGGATCTAGAACTTTTCATCGTCAATGTTGCTCCGGCAATTGTTCAGCGCCGATTGTCGCTTCAAGGTTCCCGTCTCGCAGTCGTTGTAGGTCTTGGCCAGGACCTTGGGTGTGTTGTTGTGATGCATGTTGTTGCGATTGAGGGTGCCATTGGCATTGCCATTGCCCAGGTTGCTGGTCTTGGCGGGCATACGGAAGCTGGACTGTCGCTTGGGTCGCTGGTCGTAGTACTGCCGGGTTTGAAAGGGTTTTTATTATTACTATTTTTGGGTTATGGAATCTATATAAACTCACATCTTTGGTGGGCAGACTGGAATACTGATTGGGATACGTGTCAAAACTGGCTGTGGTGGTTGTGGTCTTGTTAAGAGCCTCCTCGGCGCTCAGCAGGAATCTCTGCTTGGTGTATCTATAAGTAGCCAGGCAACAGGCCACAGTTATCAGCAGGCAAACTCCAATCACAATGGGCACAGTGGCCGTGGAGGCAGTGTGGACATCTGCAAGGATTGGAAATTAAAATTAATATTTGATTAACTTAAATTTAAAAAGGTAAAGCTTACCCTCGCATTCATTGGGCACACAGGCGGTCTTCTCGAACTCTGCTCCACGGCACTCGTGCGCACTGGGCTGCTCGATGAGACAGCGACGATGCCTCAGGCGAATGCCATCGCTGGAGCAGCTGGACCACTCGCTCCAAGAGCTCCAGCCCAGGAAATCTAATGTAGATACAAAGAGATTTTAGTTTGCGAGTAAGTTAAAGAGTTACAAGTCCTCTCACCTTCACATGGCACCATTTCGCACTTTTGCTCCTCGAGTGCACGACCCTGGCACATCCTTTCGTGTCCACCCAGGCAGCGTCGCGTCCGCCGGCGCAGACCCAGTCCACAGGTCACCGAGCAGGCAGACCACTCCGACCAGCAACCCCACTCTCCGTGCTCCAGCTCGTTGTCAATGGCATTGCCCGTCAGCTGCTGCTGCTGATCGTCTGTGGGACAGGCCTGGAGGTTGCACACTCGACTTTGAGTGCCGCGTCCTCGTTGCCGGTGCTGGGTGCCGCCACCGCAACTCACGCTGCACGGCGACCAGTCTGCCGCATCCCCCGTGTCCGTGGATTCATGATCTCCTTGCCGCTGACAGCTGCCATCGGCATGACAGCTGCGCGACTCCTCCTTGGCCAGGCTTATGCGCACGGAACTGGCATCCGGACTGGTGGCCCGGCAGGCGTACCTATACCGTCGCTCCAGGTGCGGCTCACTCGAGTTCGAACTGCCCGCTGACGTTAGCCACGGGGTCCAGGCACTGAGCTTGCGCACCTCCTGGCAGCTCTGCATGTTGCACTCCTCGTAGTCCAGCCTACAGCCCGGGCACTCCATGCCGCCGTTCAGGGGAGCCGGATCGTTGCACTCGCGGCGTCGCATCCGGAAGCCGCCACCGCACTGAGCGCTGCACTCGCTCCACTCACCCCACGGCCCCCAGCCGCCGTCCACGGACTGTGGCTTGGCCACCGGACAGGGGGGAAGGTGGCGACAGTAAATCTCCGACTGTTCCGAGCCCACACAGGTGCGTCCGCCATGCGCTGGCCTCGGGTTCCCACAGGAGCGTCTCCTTATCTTGACAGCAATGCCGCAGGTCTGGGAGCAGGGCGACCAGGCCGACCACTCCGTCCAGCCGCCGTGTTGGGTGCAATTGGTCACCTGGGTGCTGATGCCCTCGCAGCTGGAGCCTCCGTGCTGCGGCTGAGGATTGTTGCAGCTTCGCTGACGGCACTGACAGTTGCTATCCGGTTGCTCGTGCTGCTGGCACACAGCCCAGTTGCTCCACGCAGACCAGCCCCCATCAATGGGGGCATTCAGAACCGGGCAGGTGAGCTGCGGTGCCTGGTGCCAGTGCTGCCACACGGAGGAGTCCAATGGCTGGGGCATGCAGCGCTCCACCAGCTCATTCCAGCCGCAATACGGATCCATAGCGTTCAGGCAACTCGACTGGGAGACATGACGACTGCAGTGCTGCGCGGGTATCCGTGTGAGAGCCAGGTCGGTGCCCAGGTAGAGCGAGTCGCTGACCTTCAGGTAGGCCATGTTCAGCAGCGAACTGCTTCCAGTGTCATCCGCCTGCCACAGCTCCACCAGACAGGTTTGTGCCTCGCCTCTGCTATACTTCACTGACAGCTTCTTGATGTGATTCCCGCTGCTGGCCACGAATAGGACGTGCACTTGCTCCGTTTTCGTTTGGATAATGTCCAGGGCCAGGCGCCCAAACTGCTCTAGCTTCGAGTGATACAAGGGCTCGGCGCCAATGGGCTGAACTGACTTGTCCATGAGTTGATAGCGAGAACTCTCCAGCCAATGGCCAAAGCTGGTCGATCCACTGGCACACTGAAACTGGCTCCTCTGATTGGTGTCCACTGTCTGCCAGGCGGCATCCGCGTGCTCCTGGTGCCGGAATGGACCGTCGAAGGCTTCATTGATGGCGCTTAGATTATAGGCACAGACGGCAGAGCCAAAGATGCTGGATCTGTGGGGAAAAGTCAAGGGATTAATAAAGCAGGAAGCTCTGGTTTAAACATTGCTTGAGACCTACCCTGAAGTTCTAAAGGTGGCATATAGTATGGACTCGGATTCGGCATAAGTCATGCCCTGGATCTCATCGAAATAGTAGGGATACTCCCCGGGCAGTGAGCAGTTAAGACGAGCCTTTAAAAACGAAGTCCAGTTTTCTTTCAAAAGCCTGCCGCCGCCAGCATCGTTTTTGCACACACGAGCTATCCTTGAATATATAACCTAAGGAATATATAATATATGATTTAGTTGGTTATATCTTTAGTGGTTAAAGGTTTAATAAGTTTACCTTGCCACAGCTCATGTGCTCGTTAGCGGACTCGCGCAGCAGAAAGTACACAAAGTTGCCTGCCTCGAAGCTGCCCACGAATTGGGCTCCACTTAGCCAGTTGTTGTTGTATTGTTTGGTGCGAAGGAAACGCTGAAAATAAATTATAAACAAATGAGAATTTATAATTTTTAGAAATAATTAAATAGTTCGTAAAAGGGAATTAGAATTTTTAAAGATTTGTTTAAGATTTAAAGGAATATTAAAGTGTTTGGGATCTTTTATAAGTCACTCTTTGCCTTGACCTAATTTTAACACCTTTTATATACAAAATATAAGTAATCCTTAATTGAATATCAATTAAAAACATTTTAAAATCATTTTAAGATACAAAAAGTTACTTTACACAAACTAAAAGCAGGAAAAAAAGAGCAAATGCTAGTTGGCCGTAAATAAATTACTCATACGCAAGGTACGCCAAGCGAAAATAACAAATTGAAATTAACAAATTAAAGTCAAGTGATATTAATAAGACAACCTTTAATAAAATCATTAAATTAAAAAACAAACTTCATTGAGTAACAATAATAACTTCAATAAATATTTTTAAATATAAAATATCACTCATACGCCATGTAATCCAAGTAAGTTCCCCCTTTACCCACCTCATTCGACTGCACTCCCGTTCGCAGGATCGCCACATCGCTGCCCGAAAAATCCGTGGCAGTTCCCACAAACAATTGTCCACTGGCCTGCAGCAGACTGGTGCTGTTCGCCTGCGGATGGAAGGGGCACTTGACCACGCCGCTGTCCACACCGGTGATGTTGAGGTTCTCCATCTGCAAGAGGCATGGGGTAAATGGCGCGTCAGTTTGGCGACTCTTGGACGACTTGGACGACTTGAACGACGGCGACGACCACTCACCTGGCGCCATGAGCAGCTCGGCTGGAAGGCGTTCGTCCCACACGCGTACAGCTGGTTCTCACCGTAGCTGTGGAGCACGCGCACATAGTTGCGACACCATCGCTCCGACTGGCCTTTTGCCTGGCACATGGCAATCTCCGACGGTGTGGCCCCCCAGCCGGAACGCTCCAGCGGTTCCAGATCGAAAGACATGCGGAATAGGGTGTCCCTAGAAAGGATACATTTAGATGAGACAGGGATTAAGGGGATTATAGGTATAACAAATGGGGAAGTTATTAATTAAAATGATTAAGTTCTTTCTTAAAGACTTTTATAATCTCTAGCTACTTAATTTAACTAATTTTTAAACAGCAGGCCTAAGTCCCCTTCCATTTCTTGCAGTGCTTGCCTCTTGAAAGGCGGCCGATTGGCCAGCAGTAACAGTTAGAGAGACGGCCCACAATTGTTTACAAATAAGGCAGACTCCAGCTCCAGCTTTGGCTCCCCTCCCCTCCCTCCCATCGATCCCCTCCCCAGCAGCTGTCATAATTTTGAACTGGTTGGCCGCCAGTGCATTGAACTGCAAGGCAAACAGGTAACGAAACTTGGCCCCGGCACAGTGGTTGCCAATTTGTGTGCGGCGAGCGGTGTGCCATTTGGAAAAGTTTTGCCAAAATAAAACACAAACTTGTGGGCGACTCTCAGGTCTGGGATAACGAAAAAGACATTGTCGAGGGTTAGGCATCGATAGGATTGGCATGGTTTACGCAAATATCTAGTAAAGTCTTTAAATTATGCAATATTTTGGGACATGGAAAGTTACTAATTTTGCTTGAGTAAATCTGAGATGGTAGCAAGATATGGGTGATACCTTTTTCTAAAAGGGTTTTGGTACTTAGTTTATTATTTAAATTTTTGCTAAAGGGAAAATATAATAAATTAAAGGAAATCGATAAATGCTTAATCAATGCGTTCTTTTAATAAATTTAATGTTAATATGCATTTTACCATTCATAGCTATTGTTATTCATTTTATGTACTTCCAAGAACTAGCTAAAATATATAATAAATTCTCTGCTTTTTCTGGATTAAATATATATATATTTTCAATATCTATCTCATCCTTGACCAACCACTATGCCAGCACCTAGCACAACCACTGTGCTACGCGGATTTGGCGAAACGAACACGAAGATCAATAGATCAAGTGCATTCGAATGCGCGAGAAGCAATTGCTAAATGGTTACATCTCGACTTGGACAGCGCCATTTTTCCAATCGGATATGGGGGATTTCTCAGGGGGGTGGAGACTAGTCTGAAAGCTGGAATGGCTTGGATTTGGAATGGCATGGAGAACGTCGCCGTGCTTGGGCTTGAGAAGGAATGCCGCCGCCATCGACCAGACGTCGCCAGAGAGCCGAAGCGAAAAAGAGATCACTGCCCACAGTCCAGCCATCTAATGGTCACTTGCGGCTGTTTAGCGGCCTTAGGATATATATATATATATATATAAATATATATTCAATGCACCAGTTGGGCAATGGATACACTGACAAAAAATAATGGGGTAGTTTCAAGTAAGGGAATTAAGGGAATTGTTAAAGAAAGGAATAAAAAAATCAGAGGACATGACAAAGGCATTTAGATGTCTCCAGATTTCTTAAATATCTTTAATAATTTATGATAATAAATTGATAACACTTACATACTCTTATTATATATTATAAATTATAGATAATGATTAAATATCTTACACATAATAATAAATCAAGAAAGTAGTCCGTTAATCGAGTGCCACAAAAAATAATTCCTTGAGTTCTTTATTTAAAAATCCTTTAAACAAGTTATCAAGTTTATATATATTTTATTTAATTACAAAATTTTCTCTAGCTAAAAACCCAGACTCAAAAAATTCCTTAGAAACCTAGCCACATTTTCTCCCCGTGCAAATACTGGCTGACGAGCCAGCTCGCCCAATATCAATCATTTGGATTGCAGCTGGCGCAAGGCGCGTGGCACCTCCGTCTGTCCAGCTTGCCGCTCAGGTTGTGCGTTATTTCACTCAGGTGGTAACCCGAGCTCCACGCGCTGCCGCCTGTGCGTTTTAAAAGCGGTACGTGATGAGGTAATAAACACGCCAACATTTTGCAAAAAAACGCAGCCATCGCCCTTTCCCCTAAAAAACTTAGCTCGAGATGCAATTGGAAAAGCAGCTGTCAATAGTCCTGGCAAAGGTGTGTGCCAGACATGGGCAGATGCAAATATATTATACGGTTTCCACAGTCATTTTAAGCCTAATTTATAGCCTTCAATTAGACGATAATTAATTGATCTGTCCGGTAGCTGCCGGACAAAATGTCAAGAGCTACAGATATTATAAAAGAGTTTAAAAGTTGTTTTGCTTTTTTATAGAGTTATGTCATTACTTTAGTATAATATCATTTATTATGAGTTAAGTTTAAGTTAAGGCCTGTATATTACTTTAACTTTTAAGACACAAATTCAATACATTTCAGTTTATAAATCCTTTATGGCCAACATCCCCTGTGAACCTTGTTCTGGCCTTATCAGCTTTAGGGGCTTGTGTGAACCTTTGACGGAAAGCCAACATTTATTGACCATAGCTAAGATTGTTGGGTAAGGTTCCAAGTATTAGCTGAAATACCCGTAAAAACCCAGTATATATTTATTGTTCCCCCGGTAAGTCCAAAATCAACGAGAGCCATTAAAGCCCAAGATTACAACTGCAACGTAAGACTTAATGTCTAAGAGGGTTCTTACATAAAGACAGATACAAGTGTTGTTCAGGGAGTGGTTGCAGGTCTTCAAGAGGGGCGTCAACGGAAATCGTATAACCCCCTTTGGCACCTCTCAGGCAACACCCCACGACATTAACTCATAACAAAAACAAAAACAATCTTTACAAAAATAAAAACACTGCGAAAATTACGTGACAAAAGCCGGGGAATGTGACAACTACAAAAATGCAAAAGTCCAACAAAAAAGTGCAACAAAAAAGTGCAGTAAAAAAGTGCGAGGGGAAAAATTGTATTTACTGCCTGGTTCGGTGCCGTGTTTATAAATCTCGCCTAGACTTAACGGCTGCGAAAATTAATTACTGCTGATTGTGTTCGTTACAGAGCCCAGTTCTTGGCGGGTTCAGTACCCCGGACAAGTGCGGCCTCCTCAACGCTGTGATTACATTTGCTATGGCCACTTACTAGGTACATACATCTCTATACGTCCATACATCCACAAGTACACGCCCCTAGTCATGGCGGAAAGCGGTTAAAATTTTGCAAATATCATTACCTATAGTTAGGGAGACATTCCATTAGGAACAGCCATGGGTTTTCTATACTATATCTATAATTTTATTGTCATTTATTGTTTGTTTGTTAGCTTGTGACTAAATTTTAAATATTATTTTATGACCTTGCCGCTGTCATGTTCAAAAATAAATCTAACAAAACAGGTTGTAAAATCTTTGTTTAAATAAAAGCGAAAATATATAAACTTATAAACCATATTTATACTCTTTTAGGGTATGAACATTTTAGTTAGAAACTTGCAAAGAAAAGAAGGAATCATCTTATATATTCCTGATAAACAAGCAAGGCAAATTATTACTTTTCCGCTAAAAAAAAAGATCAAAACTTGTTAAAAATTCTCAAAAATTTGTGACAATTTCAATATAAAAATTATTTATTACTAAATGCAGATACAAATATACAGATTATTAAAAACTGAGAAGAACTATCACAGAAAAACCTTTTAAAATTAATACATTTCTTGACAATTTTAAAATAAATTACAACTGCAAGAGAATACAAACTTCGGCTCCTCAAAGTTATAGCTTTCTATCTTGTTACATTTGTTTTAGTAGATAACTAAGAGATTATGACATAAAATAATAAAAATGATTTATTATATGCCTAAATACCTAAACAGTGACTTAAAACTATTTCTTAGTACTTAATGACTTTCAAAGTTAATAGAGTTATCACCTGAAATAATATAAAGGGTATGAGTTGCTTCAGTTTTAAGAACTAGCTTATTTCAGGTGTGCTTAAATAGAAATAATAAAAGGAATTGTAAATAAGCGTAACAAATTCCAAAAGTTTGTGTTAATTTCAGCACAATACCTATATGCATAGGAAGAAATTGAGACTAGATTAAACATTAAATAAATTTAAATAACCATTATTCTGGATAGCAATAAATTTGGGGAAGTAAGCAAAACTTAAATAACGAAATTTATGAAAAATAAATAATGTGGATTTTATACGCTTATCTCTGGTAATTTTTTATAATGTGTTGGGATTTTCCCCCCAACGCAGGTGCATGAGTATCCCAAAATAATAAGTGCACGTTATCCGTTCTGGATATATATACATGTAATGTTTATTCGTTTCTAGGAATATGTATGTGGAACAAAACCGTGCGCGCGAGATCAGCCCATTCTTAGCATAACGTTCGACAAGAGACAGAGGTAACTCAAGTGTGGCCAGTTACTATTACTATTAGATGCCCGAAGAAAAGAAGTTACCAGATTGGTACTTTGCATAAGGCGCTTAATTCAAACACACCTCCTCAAAGTAGCAATCGTATACTTATATACTCATTATACCCAAAGAAAAGATACAATTGTTGTGCTTGCTACTTCCTAATCCTTTAGTAAGAACATCTGCAGGCATCTTATCTGTCGGCATGTATGCCACCGTGATATCACCACTCTTTTCCTTCTCTTGTATAAAGTGGTGGCGGACATCGATGTGTTTAGTTCGAGGGTGGAAGCCGAAACCCTTAACCAGCTGTTGCGCGCTCTGGTTGTCGTTGAAGATTCGGACCGTTTCACAAGTCGATCCAATCCGGTTAAGAAGAGCTTTAAGATACAGTGCCTCCTTCACAGCTTCCGACATCGCCAAGTACTCTGACTCAGTACTCGACAAAGCCACGGTGCGTTGCTTGCGCGCCTCCCAAGATATGGAAGCGCCTGCCAGGATGAACGCTTGCCCCGAATAAGAGCGGCGGTCGGATTGGTT
>VNJU01001375.1:0-10885 GCA_008042675.1 Drosophila seguyi | reverse complement strand
AAATTGATGGGATTATGCGAAAAGAAGACTATTTACGCATTTTGCAAACCCATCTTCCTAATTTTCTTGGCCAGTGTGCGTACTCAGAGCAGGAAATCACTTTTCAGCAAGATGGGGATCCCAAGCACACGGCGAAAATTGTTAAAGAATGGCTCGGAAATCAAAATTTTATGATGATGGAGTGGCCAGCGCAAAGTCCCGACCTCAATCCGATTGAAAACCTATGGTCAATCGTGAAGCGACGGCTCGGGCAGTATCAATCAGCCCCATCCAACCTGGACGATCTTTGGGGGCGTGTTGAGCAAGAGTGGAATAATATTCCGAAAGGAATATTGGAAAAATTAGTTGAAAGTATGCCAAAACGTATGAAAAATGTGATAGATAATAAGGGTCTCTGGACAAAATATTAATATAGAATTTATTTTGTAGTTTTCCCAAATGGTGCAAAACTGAGTACATGCCGCTTTTTTTTGTTTTTGAATCATTACTATTGTATAGTTTTTTCAATTACTTTGTTACTTACTCATTGTTGTTAAAAATATACCACTATTAAAAAAATATAAAAGTTTTATTATTTACTTCGCTCGTTTAGTTTTTATGAGCGGTCAAACATGAAAATGTTGATCGTGGAATCACTTTTGCTCCCCACTGTAGGTCTGAGGTCATTATTTGATTTCGGAATCGGAAAGAATTTTGCAGTTTTCCAGGTATCTGGAAACGTCGAGGTTGTAAGCGCCGCATTAAGTATGTGTGTTAAATAGGGTAAAATCTTTGGTAAAAGGATTTTAATAAATTTTGGATTAATGTCGTCAAGTCCAGTCGCATCACCCTTAATTATATTTATTGTGTGTAGTATATCACATTAAGTAACGCACATAAACCTAAACCTATTATCACAGACGATTTCAACTGCAAGTTGTGGTCCTGAATATTGATTGTCAAAAACTTCAGGTACTGGCATTTTTTAAACTGTTTATTAAGTTTATTGACATCTATGTCCTGTTCCACTCTCCCTTTGAATTTCCCTATTCCCAAACTTTTTATTGTTTTCCAAATTTTTTGAGTGGAAAGTAGCTGGTCTTAGTCATCTCAATGAGCTTAGTCGCAGATCGTCTTAACAACCTATATTTTTGATATTCTTGAGATGTCCTATACCTTTTCTACTTTTTGTAAGCTTCGTCGCGTTCATTGATCGCAGTCCGAATGCTATTATGAAACCATGGTTTCTCTGATGCTCGAATTCTTTTACTTCGAACCGGAACGCAGCTGTTATACAATTTACTTATATTGTCCTGAAAGTGCCTTCTTGATCGCCCACTTCTGTGAGTAAATATAGCCTATCCCAATTACAGAAATTAAATTCTATATTTAAATGGTCATAATTTCTATTTTTAAAGTCCCTAAAAACTATGGTATGGTCATAATATAAAAGGTTCATTTCGTACGTCAGAAAGATGAGGTCATGTTTTGAAAAGGACGGCACGATAAGTTGGTCATATAAAACAACTCTGTCAGTATTAGTCACGAAGAACACATCTAGTAATGAGCTGCGAGTGTTGCAAAAATGCGTGGGGGAAGAAATGTTCACTGCATTTAACCCTAACGACTGCATATTATTTGTATGGTGTGATTCTCTTATTAAGTCACTATTAAAGTCTCCCGCTAAAATGACATCTGCATATTTTGTCGATAAATCAGTTAGGACACTTAAAATATTTTCATAGTTTGTCCGACAATTTGGCCGATAGGCGCACCCAATCAGCATTTTTGCAGTCTGTTGCAGCTTATATTCAATTTCTACAAATATATATTCCACTGAACTACAAGGAGGATGTTTACATACAAATTTTGACTTTCACGATCAGAACGATACAAGTTATAGCCGTCAAAATCAACTAAGACATCACTGATATTCGGGACAAACCATGTTTCAGATATACTTATAACATCGATGGCTGAGTTGATAAATAGATCCCTAAGTTCTTCAATTTTTCGTGTCAGACTTTGGGCACTTATATTGCAAATTTTTAGACCAGATCTCTGCATTTCGAGAATGCGCCGTACGTCACGGATATTTAGTTTATTTTGATTTATGTTGTCCTCCATAAATCCTACTAAATTTTAAAGTTATTAACTCTGCTCGCATTTTTACAATAATTATATGAAAAATAAAGACTCCCACAATAAACTTAAGCATCCTATTATAGCGACTGATTTTAAAAACTGCTAAACTTATTATATAACAAATGCATTTATAGTTAAGATTATATTTAGGCATGAAAATAACTATTTCGTAAAGCTCCAACACTAGAAGCTTCTAAAGTTACCAAGTTACTCCACATGATCCAAGTCGCCAAAGCTCTGCAAGCACCTGGTCTCTCCTCCTACTTGTTCCTTCACGAATATTTCCCTTCGCCGAGTAAAAACAGCTGATAAGCGCTTCATCCGTTTGAGATGCATTGCTCTTTTGAAGATCTCATACTTTGGCTTCGTCAGTTGCTCGATGATGTACATAAATGCTGGTCTATGAGCTTTAAGGTTAGTTGCGTTTTGTTGTTTCGCCGGTATGCAGCCACTGCACGTAACAGCATCGCCTTATCGCTCACGTGATCCAATTTTATAATAACAATTGGATCAACCACAGAGTAAGAAGCAAAGTGCGTGGAAAAGTGCCCTCAAGTTCTCCCCCTCCGTGTGTGGGACTCCATGCCAGCGCAAGTCGCATGCGATATCGGCCTTTGCCTGCGCATTGTAAGTTGCTACTAGCCTGACCTAAAGCTTCCTTTCCAGTTCCGAGACTCGCTGCTTTAACGCGCCCGCGCTCACCTCGTTCTCCAGCTTGGCCCCAAGCTGGCATAGCTCGGCGTACCTCTAGGTCATCGGCAGAAACTTCTCCAGAAAAACAGTCAGACTTTCCTTTAGGTCTGCGAATTTCAAGTCGAACTTCTGCAGCAGATGGGCATCAGAGTGCCGGGATCCGTCAAGCTGAGTCTCCTTCCTTGATCGCTTTGTTTTGTTGTTGTTTTGTGCGTTTTATGTGCGCGCCTTGTGTAAGCGTATGCACAGCGGTTTGACTCGGTTTGATGTAATTGGACTTTGTTCGATTCGCACGACAATAACAAAATGCACAGTGTTTTCGAGATATTCGTTAGTTATTAAAAACAATGTTTTTAATGTGCAACTTATTGTTTCCGCCGATAAAAACGTAATATAACTATGTCAGTTTCGCAAGAAAAAAAACAAAGTTTAGAATTTTTTAATTGTATTTCGATGTATACAATTGTTTTAATGCGGAGTATAAGTAAGCAGGTCTGTACGGCTTCGTTGTTTTTTTTTTAATCTGCGCTATTTTGGCAGGTGGCCACACTAATGGCTCCACATACTTCCCAAGCCAGCAGACCACGCCCACATTGGCTGGCGCGATCCCTAGTGCTTCCCCCGCAAGCAAGTCGGGAAATGCGGCATGGCAGCAGGTTTAGGCGAAGCCGAAGACCAAGATTCCCCACCCCAGAGCTGACAGCAGCCCTCATACAGAGGATCGTGCGCTTCGCAACACGATACCCAAAAAGCAGCGCTCAGACGCTATATTAATAAAGTGTAGCGAAGGATTTTACGCAGATATGCTAAGAATCGAAGGACAGCCAATGGGGGACTCCTTCTAAGGATGCTGAAGCCCCTCGACCCATGCAAGCGGCATTAAAAAAAGCAGTCTTTGGCAAGGCGGAGGTGGCAGTAATGCAGGAGACGGTCCAGTGACCTGGACGACGTGACCAGTGTGGATGAGATCACAATTGCCCTATTTGCGGGAAAGTATAGCGACATGCCAAGCGACACAGGATGCGGAATGCGTTCGGAGGTCAACTTAAGACCTGAAAATGCGCGAAGGCTGCTCGAAAAGGGTAAGATCCGGATTGGATGGGTCGTCTGCCGCATCAGCGAGGAAACTGAGCCGTAACGTTGCTATATATGCATGAACTTCGGCCACACCTCGCAAGATGCCGCGCCTCCGATGCAACGGCCAAAGCCACGTAGGAGGCATGCTTCAGGCGCGGGGGCACCGGTCACAAGCACAATACGTGCAAGGTGTAGTAGACAGTTAGTCCCTTCGGTTGTATATAGTAGAGACTGGGGGTGTCGGTTGCCCACCCGGGCTCCCTGACCTGTGTTTACCAGCTTAAGGGTAAGTGCACTCCTAACATTGCTCTGCACTAAGCTCGTTGGATTGTCGTAGGTTCTTCCCTCTCTTCCTTATATGCACACACCGTACTACGCGAAATAGAGTTTTAAGTGCACTATCTGTAAACTAATGGTTTAAGCAACAAGGATGTAATGGGACACAAAATTATACGGACGGACGGGGTTATTAAAGCTGATCAAGAAATACATAAGAAGTAAGGGTGGCTTGGTGTTGCTCGCCACCTTTTCTTTACCCTCCCTGCCATGATAACGCGTAAGACTGGATTGCCGGTTATGCCTTATCAAACTTTATTAAAAAAAAAAAACATAATGATATTCATGTTAAATTCATATTGCGGCAGCATCGTATCTTATTTCACGGAATTAATTTCATTATTTATCTAAACATTTTTGCATTCTTTAGTTTCCATCTTGTTATTTGCTAATTTAAATTTGTATCCCTAAATAAGATATTTTTATTCTCCTCCTAATTCATTTACTTTAAGTTTGATTTGATTGAAATATATATATATATAGGTTAGGATTACGTGTAATTTTTTTTACCTTTTTTTCTTTGTTGGTTCAAATCATCAATGATCTGACTAATTTTCAGATCATTTAATTTTCTTTGCACACACAAAATTATTGTAATGCCAAATAAGGGTCAGAAGTTAGAAGAAAGGAAAGCTCTCACTTACTCAACATTCCGGCGAAGCAGGTTCGGTGGGCCCATCGAAGACGCTGTGCTAGGATCTTAATCAAAAATAATTGCTTTTAACTTCTGACTAAAATACATTTGTGTTGCTTTTTTATCTTCAAATTCGACTTAAAATTTACAATAAATGAGCACGCAGGCTCCATGTATATGAGCAAATATTCAAATCTCGAAATTTACATGAGTTTCAGCGAGGCAAAATATCAAAAAAAAAAAAAAAATTAATTACAGCACATGTCCATCAATCGATTGGATTCGGTACTGCAGTCGACACCGCCTTTTTATGGCGTCTGCCTCAAATCTTCCTGAACAACTCCTCACATACGAAGGGAAATGCGTCTTCGCATGCCAGACGACAGGCCTGTCCACTCTCTGTCAAGCGCCTATGCCATGCTATGGTGCCGCACGTGGGACGTGCGTGCTAAGCCTTTTGCCGGCACTATAAATTTCTGCTTCTCCTAATTATCTGCTACTCCATCGATGCAGCTCGCTAAGCGAGGCATCCTCAAGGGATGGAGTCCACCAGTCCAGGCGAATCACATCACCTTACCGATGGCTGCCTGAATGTTGCCGAACCCACGCGGTTTCGGAGTCGCCGCGTATGGGACGGATTGGCGGTGTGGAACTAGCCGATCGGTTGAGGTTAAGTCCAAACCTCTGTGTGGCACGCGACTGTCGCGGCCAAATTGTCGCCGAAATGAAGCAAGCGGAACGCGGCAGCGGCTCTTGTGCTTACACTCGCTTCTCTTCTTCTTTTTTTGCCCAGCGGCTTGCTGGCGCTGTGCGCGACGCTTTTCGCAGTCGGCAGCGCTGCCGCGGCAGGTTATCCGGAGCACGCGCTCTCGAGATCTATCCCGATCCTGGCCAGAAATCTCCGATGAACTTGCTCAGCCGGTGGCCAACGCTCAAGAGCTGGCGTGAAGTTCCAGCTCTGGCGCTGCTATGGCCGGCTCTGACGGGTCTTCCGTCTCTTTCTCTCCCCTATGAAAATATTATGTTGTACTAAAACAATTTTGCACTCGCACTATTGTACCTCTTGCTGTTGTGCACAATTACCCCAAACACCTTTTTGTCCCTGTAGTCTCCTCTTATTAGTCACAATCAAGACTTGGAAATTTTTCGGCCACGCGGTATGAAAATTTTCCTTTTATTCTGTCGATCGGCAGCGTTTTGTATGCGAACGGCGTCGAATCACATAAAGAAATGAGCGAGAATTCTGTCACGAGAAGTTGGCTGTCCGCTGCTGCGGCGTTGCCAAACTTCACCTAACGGAATACTTCCAGGCGCTCTTCTCCTATTCCTTCTTTACACGGATTTGGTGCACACTAGAAAGGGTAGGAGCTATGTAGGTTGGCTGTATGCGGGAACGGTGCAGAATATTTCGTCGCTCGCGATCTTCGCTATACTCTACGTTATGCAGTGGTCATATGCGAATTTGAATGCAAGTCGACTTAACCGCAATTAGTTCAAATTATTTATTTATTTTAATATTTCTGTTTACGACTGGCCACCACACCACAGTTAACTTTGCAAGAGATAGATCTCGCAGAAGGGTTAACTGGAAAAGAACAAGGGTCAGTCTAAGCTGGTGTTGACCTGTTAGGTTCTAATTACTTTCAAATTGTATACGCCCAAGGACTTGTTCGCTTCGTTTGCTAATTCATAATATGTCGGACTGATTTCCTTGATTATCATGAAAACTGGTGCTAGCTTGCTACTGAACTAATTCATAATATGTCGGACTGATTTCCTTGATTATCATGAAAACTGGTGCTAGCTTGCTACTGAACTTTTTTCCCGCATTACTCTGAGCAAAACCGAGAGCAAATTCGGTATCTCCGACCTTTAAGTGAACTATTCGACTACGCAAGTTATATATATATATATTATATTATATTTGCGGCATGTGATTCCGATATCTTCTTCTTGACTTGCTGTCTAGCAACCTGTAACATATCGGTTGTTTTTATAGCTACATCATCTGATAACAAATTCAGATTTCGAAGCAACTCATAATCTTGTCCATTGGCTATCATGTTCTGTCCGAAACAGAGAAAATACGGGGAAAACCCTGTGCTCCGGTGAACACAAGATCTAAAGCACTTATCGCATCGATATGTTAGTCCCAATTCGTGTGATCTGGTCCAACATAAGCTCTTATAGCGGCTAGGATCGACCTGCTTACTCGCTCACTAGCATACGCTCGCTTGCTGTACAGATATGTTTAACTCCAAACTTGGTTAGAAATGCTCTAAAATGACCAGATTTAAATTGTGATCCATTATCAGTCAGTATGGACTCCAGAGAGTACCGAAGGTGTAAAATATTTGTTTCTCAATATATTCACAAATCCCTTCAGATGTAAACTTCCGCAGTGGCTGCAAGAAATGAAACTTGGTGCAGTGATCCACTACTATCAAAAGGCCTATGTTTCCCTTCTTCGACCTTGGATATGGACCGAGAAGATCCATGTAAAGTCGCTGAAATGGACGATCAGACGTGACGGGTCTACCAATGGGTGGTCTAAGATCTTTGTTTGGGCTCTTTGTAGACTTGCAAACACTACAGTCTGAGACATAACTTCGAATTTGAGTAACCATTCCTGGCCAAAACAGATGACGTCTGATCTTCTCGATCATTTTGTTCATGCCATGTGTGCAGCATCGGGTGACTCATGTGCTCGTGCTAATACTTGGTCGATGAGGTTCATCGGAACCCAAAGTTTCCAAGACTCCTCTTCTTGCAAAACTTCTCCCTTAGCTGGTTCGGTTCTCTTATACACAAATTTATCCATGACCTTGAGATCAGGAAGCCGCCACTGGTTGTCCTGAATTTGCTTTTTCAGTTCGGCGTACTGTTCCGATTCGAATTCTTCTGCTGAAAGATCAATTACGGGTTCTCCATCTGATATGCTCGACACTGCTTCCTCTTTGCGACGCGAGAGTGCATTGGCGACGACATTTTCAGATCCACGGCGATGTTTGATCGTGAATGAAAACCCTTGAAGACGAATGGACCATCTGGCTAAAAGGCCGGATAGATCCTTTTGTCGCATTAGCCATTGAAGAGAAGCGTGATCACTGGTAACACTGAAATCTTGCCCTTCAATGTTTGCTCTAAGCTTATTTATTCCCTTGATTACAGCTAAACACTCTAATTCGGTTACCGAATAGTTTCGCTGCGCTTTTGAAAGCTTTTCCGACATAAATGCTATGGGTAAGCAGTATAAATGGCTTTTTGAAATTTTTTGTCCTCAAGATCGGAGATAAAATTAGTTTGGACTTGAATTGATTAAAAGCGATCTCTGCTTCCAGTGCCCACGTAAGAACCTTGTTTTTCTTGAGTAAATCAGTTAGTGGAGTGGCGATCGCGGCATTGTTGTCCACGAAGCGTCTGTACCAGCCGGCTAAACCAAGAAATCTACGCAATTGTTTTACCGTAATAGGTACGGGAAACTTTTCACTTGCACTTCCTTTTTCTGGATCGACTTTCAACTCACCATGACCAATAACAAAACCTAAGTATTTGATTTCGGTCATGCAGAACTTTGACTTGGCTATATTTATCGTTAGATTAGCATCACGAAGGTAACCTGCTATTTCTTCTAACAGTTTCATATGAGATTCGAAATAGATGAGATTCGATAGAACTAAAAGATCGTCTAAGTAAACGAATGCTCGATTTTGCTGGAATAACAAAATCCATTAATCTACACAAAGGGCGAAAGGCATTGTCTTGTATTGGTATAATGGCCTGTTCGGTATTGTAAATGCGGTATATTGTCTGGACTTCTCTTTGAGAGGTATTTGCCAGAACGCATGTTTCATGTCAAGACCTGTGATGAAGCGTGCGGGAGGTAAACGACTAAGTTACCGTCTATGTGCGGTAGAGGATACGCGTCCTTGACAGTCGGCTTATTCACTTCTCTAGAATCTAGACATAAGCGAACTTTAGCTCCTTTCCTCACGAGAACGCAGTTGCTACTCCACGGGCTTTTGGATCCTTCTATAACGCCTAGCGCTTACATATTCTCCAATTCGGAAAACATAAGATTCTCTTTCGCCGGCGAGATTGGCCAGTGGCGCTGCTTAACTGGTTTTGCCTCTGCTACATCTATACAATGTTCCATCAAGTGTGTTCGACCTAGACCGTTCTTCTCGTAAGATGGTAAAAGCGCATGACCTTTTGGCTTGTTTGTGTCCTCCTCTTCTCGACCCACATCTAACTCTGTCACGGAGGTTTTGGCATCCATAACTTTATCGAGTAAACCAAAATCACGCCAGAAGTCTATCCCAAGGTAAACTTCTTGCTTAAGCTCTGGAAGTAAAAAAACTGCACTGGTTTCTTACAGTCACGATACGTGATTTCCACTTCGAGTCCTCCGACTACGGCACATTTTCGAATTCCGCCTGAGCATATTCGCATTTTGGGATGCTGCACAAGCTCTTTGGATGCTGCACCACCAACGCAACTTATGGACGCACCCGAGTCCAGTAATGCCACATAATGGTGGTTGTTGAGATTGATTTCAGTATATAAGAGATTATCGGAATTCATGAAGATCGCGGAAATAAGCTTTTGGCGGATTTCTCGAACTTCCTTCCAGAAATCCCGCATAGGCTTGGTTGAACGTCTGATTTTATGAATGCTGGAGCTCGAACTGATTTCTCCGAAGATTCGTTGCCTTGCTGCAGCGTACTTCTCTGCTCTAACATGATATGGCTGGGGGTATTTGATACTATTTGGTGTAGACTTACCCGGTTTGTTTTTTGACTCGTCGAGACTTTCTCCTGCAATGGGCTCTGATAGTGTACCACTCCGGGAATTTACTGCCTCGGATGTGACGTCTCGGGGTTCTTGAACGACGCATCCATCGGATAGTTTTCCGAAGGATTAAACTTTTGACATTTGGGCTTAAACGTATTCTTTGTTCCACTCCCATAGCAAAATCTTGTGCGAACTTCAAGACAATCGTCAAAACGATGTCCAATATTGTCCAACACTCAGTTGCTTGCGTTGTATTGCTGCAACTTGAGCTGACTCGCTATCATCAAATTCTTGCTCTATCTGAGACACGAAGGATCGTTGTTGAACTACTTTTGACTGGTTGAGTCTTCATTTGCCTACAGAATTGTTCGTGCGTACGCACTTCTGCTCTGAGATGAGCTAACGTATAAGAAGCCTCACTAACGACTCTTCTGAGATCGGACTGCTCAAGCGAGATACGAGCTTTTCCACTTGAAAATGATAATCCTCAAAAGGTTCTTTGACGCCTATTATTTATTAACTCCCAAATGTCCATATCTGTATCACTTTCCTTGAACTTATCTCGAAACTCTCTGCAAAATACTACCCAATTAAACTGAGGAAACGAACGATGGAACTTCCAGTACCATTCGCTCGCCTTGCCCACCAAAAATAAATGCAGGTGGTCACACAGAAGCTGACAATTCCCATTTAAATGTTGTTGTGCTAATGCCTGTACTTGATAAAGAAACTTGATATGCCAGCTTTGAATTATGTTTGGCACTTTCTCTGGCTGGATTGTAGAATTCAACCTATCGACTTGCTGAGTATTCATACGAATATTCTGATAAACCGTCTCGGCTGACTGAGCTTCCCTTGTTTGATCTCTTCTATCGTTGATCCTCCTATTCGGGGTTTGAACAGAACTACCAATCTGTAGACTCGCTACTTGTGCTCGTATGAATTCAGAAAATTCTTGACTAAAAATTTGCTGCTGTGCTTTTTTTTTTTTTTTTTTTTTTTAATATTTGGACGTTGATGCACTACGATCAGTACACTCAAGTGGCCCGTATGACACCAAGCACGTGCTTGTTCGTGTTAGGTGTTAGTAGGCGCGAAAGATGAAAGTATAGAAACGGAATTCGAGGAAGTAACTACTGGCGTGCTGCCAGATTGTTTGCTTGCATGCGTACTAAGTGGGTTAGTATTAACGTTTTTAGTTAAGAAAGGCTTTTTACGTTTGAAATT
>VNJU01001373.1:0-15248 GCA_008042675.1 Drosophila seguyi | reverse complement strand
AAATTTCGGTTTTAATTTTATCAAAATCGGACAAGTATATCATATAGCTTCATAGGACCGATCGGTAAATTTTAATGAAAAAAATTATAACTTAACCAATTTTTAAGATATTTGCATAAAATTTTAGATCTGACCATTTGGTTATATTTTAAAATTTCGGTTTTAATTTTATCAAAATCGGACAAGTATATCATATAGCTTCCATAGGACCGATCGGAAAATTTTAAGAAAAAAAATCTAACTAAGCCAATTTTTCACATATTTTCATAAAATTTTAGGCGTAGCCATTTTGTATTATTCCAGAATTTCGGTTTTAATTTGATCAAAATCAGACCACTATAACATATAGCTGCCATAGGAAAATATATATCTGTTTGGCTTTGTTGCTAGCAACATTTTTCGCCAGCAACACTCTGGCAACATTTATTTTATGACAGTACCCGAGAAAGCGAAAAAGTCAGAACATTTTTCTTCTTTTTTATCTACTTACTGCAAGGGTATTTAAACTTCGGCATGCCGAAGTTAGCTTCCTTTCTTGTTTATCTTACTTTCTTTTTTTTTAGAATTATTTAGTGGGGTCACTAGCATTTATTTAGCTTGAAAAATCACCAAAATTTTTTCCCAGTGCATCGGCCATCGGTGGCATGCAGCTGTGCTTATGTACTTGTGCGCCCCGCCACTGTAAACTCGGCGGCTGGCCACTTCTTCTGTTACACTTCAATGGAAATTCAAGAGTTCGCCGTTCGTCGTAGTTGCGGCCATTTTGGAATTCGCACCCCTCGTCCTTATTCGTTATTATTATTATTACAGTTTTTTTCCCCTCTCCTTATTTTTTTTTTTTGTTGCCACTAATTTGTTTTGGCTCTGCATCTTTTTGTTGCCTATTTTCTAATTTTCGAGGCTGCTGCAGCAACCACCCCTAATCACACTCTCCTCCCCCTTTTCCCGTTGTGTGTGCAGTGTGTGTGCTGTGTGTGTGCCGTGCCTAGTGTTTGCCTTTCGGTTTAGTCGAGTGTCTCGAACTCGAAGGCCTGTCCCATAAATTGGTTCGTCGTCATTGTCGAGTACACACTTCGGCCACTTCGGTAGCTCACACATCTAGATATGGCAGAGGGAGAAAAATTATGGGATTATGGCATCAGAAATGTTTAAATTAAATTTAAAAAAATTAAAGCAGGTTAATTTATCTGTAAATGAAATGTTTCTACAACATTGAAAATGTTTAGAGGTATATTGAATATCTAACATATTTAATTATTATATTTTTATGATCTTTGATTTAGTAAGTAAATACTTTAAAAGTAATAAATAGTTTTTAGTTTTTAACCGCCTGATTTTTCATAGAATTCTCAACCTGTCCTGTCAGCAACAACCTGTCTTTAATGTATTTAGCATATAAATTTTGAAGCAATTTTTCTGATTCCATTTACAATCTGACACATTTTATATATACGTTTTTCTTATATATTTATAAATGTAATAATATATATTAAATTATATTTTTCCCAGTGCATTATTTTTGGGCGAAATACCCAACTCAGTCCCTGTCAGCGAGCATCCTCGTGGTGAAGTGTTCTCCAATGATAAATCATTTTTGCCGTCGCTCTCACACAAGCAATGATCGAGTTGTTTCAGCACCTTTTATTTTTATTATATATTTTTTTTTTTTTTTTGCTGTGTGTGGAAATTAGTGCAGATAATCCCATTAAATGGTATACGCCTTTATATAGCCGTTAATCTGGGGTATCGTCTGTGCATATAGAAGGCGATTAGCGGCGGTGATTTCACTTTTATGATTTATAAATTGGGAAAAAAATTAAAAATTTGTTTTATTTTTAACAATATTTTTTTTAAAGATACTTGGCAATTTTTTAGGCATTTAAATACAAGAATACAAATTATACTTATTCATATTTTTTCTCATAGAGTAAGGCCAAGCAATATTATTTTTTTTATTTTATTTATATTTTTTGTATATTTATTTCTAATAAATAAAGAAGAGGGAAAAATATTAAAACATTATTTTTCAATTGTTTTTAGAGAAAGAAAAGTACATAATAATTAATAAAATATACTTAGAGCATTAAATATATAAGCCTTTTAAATGGCCTATTTTTAAATTAATAAAAACAAACTAATTAAATAAAACATGGAAAATTATAACTGGTCCCGTCTATTTGATAAAAATTTGATACGGCTTTTTTCCAATGAATATAAGCTATTTATTTACTTCATGAATTAATAATTACCCGAATTTTTAAATAACAAAATTAATTTAAATACTTGCCTCTTTGTTTTGCTAAATATTTTTTTACTGATATTTCCTTCACAATAAATAAAATAAATTAGAAAATTTAGCAATGAAAAACTAATTTACTATATTCACAATTAACCCTAGTAAATAAATTAATATTCCAAATAACAAAATAGATATAAATAACTGGCTTATTCTTTTTAATAAATATTTAAAGTGATTTTGTTTAAATCAAATCAAATTAAATCAATTTAAATATTAATTAAGCCACACACTTTTAATATGCAGTATCCCCTTTTTTTGGCAATTAAATCTTTGCGAAAACTTTCCCTAATTAACTTTGTTTCGGCCCCTGCCTTAGCTGGGACACAAACCCCTGGCAGGACGCAGGACTCGCCCGTTCGTGTTGATTGCCTGCCCCGAAATTAGCCATAAAACAACGCTGCGCACTGTGCCGCCATCTGTGGGCTTTCGTTTGCAGTTTTTTGTTTTTTGTTCTTTTTCCCAAAAGGCAGAAATTAAACTCTGTGCCAGAAATTAATTTTCTCACGTTACCCAAGCGGCGCAAGACAATGCGCGTAGCCGAAAATAAACAATTAAATAATTGAAAACTAAACTCGAAATCAGCGGCACAAACAACAATGGACAATGGACAATGCCAGCAACAACAACAACAACAACAACAAGAATAACAACAACACGAACATTAGTAGTAATAGAAATATGATAATGACGATTATAATTCGCGGCTAATACAAAATGCCCCCTTCTCTCCCACTTGTACGGTAAATGCAATTTAGGATACCCTTTAATATGAGGAAAGGTGGATTTGTCGGGTTTATATTTATTATTTTATTTAACATTACAAGTTAATAATAAATAGGAATTATAAATTAATCTCTGAGGCTTAAAATTGGGTAATTTCAAGGGTTTTTTTTATGGTTTTATCTAGTTCTAAAAGATAAAAAACCATTTTTTTTTTAAATTATATTTTATTTATAAGCCAAAAATTATATATTAATATTTAGCATCACCAGACAACTTAATTTAATCTTGTCCGTTTGTCTGTCAATCTCCATAAACCTTTAAAGCAAAAGTTATTAATATTTTAACCCTTTGCTTTAATATATTTTTAATATACTCAAAGACTATTAGAGGTACAGGTACCAATAATCATACTTTTTAAACATTTTCAATCTAAAAAATCATTAAACCATTTAAAATTATATAGCCAAAGCTCAAACTTATACAAATAATTAATTTAAATAATAATAAAAAGTAAAATCAATCTATTAATAAGTAAATAAATAAATAACTAATTTTAAATTCCCCCAAACACAGGGTACTCAAATTTCACAGCCTTTAAATACCCTTCGCCTCTTCTTATTTTTTATTATTAATATTTTTTTTTTTTTGAGCCCATTATCGCCCGCTGCCATTATGCCATTGTGTCGCAATTAAAGTTTCAACTAATCACACGGCAACAATTGTGTGACAATAATATTTTTAACAAGATTTGTTCGGTGCCCGCTTGGGCACTTGGGGCCGACAGCGAAACAACTTAATTACACAACAATAACCGGCTGGCTGCCTGTTTTGTTGTTATTTATGCCATTTGATTTATTATTATTTATTACTGATTTTTTCCGTGCGATCTTCGTTTGGCAAAGCAAGCAAGCCTTGTCCGTCACTCATCTCTGAAGCCATTGCCCAAAAATAATAATAATAATAAAAATAATCATCATCATCATCATCGGCGAGGGAAGCCCACACAAAAAGTAACTGAACTTTAATTGTTCATAATTAAGTTTGTCCAATTGTGATGGCGCGATTGTATTGTACATTGTCCATCTCCCGAGACAATAATAGTTAAGTAAATAAATCTCGACACATAATTGACAGGCGATTTTGGTCAACTTTCGCACTCGAGCGGTAATTGAATCATTCCAACTACCAGAAGTGTGGAGAGCAGCTCAAGACGGGGCACCCGGTATACCCCGAATATCCCCGAATATATGTATATATCTGTCTGTGGAGTATATATACCTGTATTATGTTCCCAGGTAGTCGGTCGGGCTGTGTGAGAATCGCACGTCAAAATATTTGCAAAACAAAAGCTTAAAGGTCCGAGCTTCTTGGAACCCGCAGGACATGAACAAATAAATGGAAGAAAAAAGAGAAAACTGGGACCAAGACTGAGACTGAAGACTGAGACTGAACTGTAGCCAATGGCTGCCAGGTGGAATCTAGTCCTTCAAAAAAAAAAAGCCTTAAATATCTCGATATCCGATTTCGCTCGAATCAAACTGTTCCACGAAATTCAATATTTATTTTGACAGCAGGATCCCCCTTCGGTAATTGTAATTGCAAGTTAATTAACAATCAAATAGAATCCCAAAATTCCTGTAAATAAACGAATTCGCTTTAAAAACCGGCCTCGCAGGATGAATCATCTTGTGTTCCTCAACGAGAGCAGGTTGGCCCCCGAAAGAAATAAAAAATATCGAATTACGCCGCGAAATTCCTCAACTACGCACTCTGTCTCTTTCTCGATGCGATCTTGTTGTCTCTTTCTTCGCTGGCAGACTGCGTGGATCCGAGAGCCCGAAGAATTCGATCCGTTTCAATGCGATTCGCTTCGATTCTCCATGAGTGCTGAGTGCTGAGTGCTGTGAGTGCTGGCTTCTCAAATTGCTTAATTGCCGCGTGGGCTGGCCGCCTGAGCGAGAGTTCACTGTGCTGGGGGCGTGAGAAAAGCCCCAAGAGAGGCTTTCCATTCGCATTTACGATTTGTTAAGCTCAAACAATTAATATATAATTATTTAAGACCTTATAAATTGTGGTGAAGTTAAGGGTTTTAACAGTTGTTGCAAGGTTTCTCCTAATAAAATAATAATAATAATAATATTTTATTTACATAAGCCGTATTTTAAGCTTACAAACTATATAGATTCTCAAAAAAGTACAGTAAAACCACTATGTATTTTCTAAAATATTTTGTACCCCATATTGTTTTAGGCCATCAAGTTCCCATACCAAATTTCAGAACAATTGAACTCGAACTTGTTGAAATAATCAATTTTATTTTCAGTGCGTCTCAAATTCTAGTTTGTATAAATTACTAAATATATTACTTTCAAGTGTAAAATGAACTCTATAATATTTTAAGCAATTAATAATTAAACAAAAATGAAAGCTTACTGCGGAAACTGAAGTTCGTAAACCCTTCCAGTTCAATCATGAAAATCATCATAACTTGGCCAAATATTCATTAATTTTACTTCGGAAAGCTTTGCTATGCTAGTTTTTCTTAGGTTAACAAATCTGTACAATAAAGTACAAAGTATAAAAATTTTTTTTTTTTTTTTTAATTTTTCAATTTTAAAATCTTAAAAAATTTTGAAAATTTAAAAAAAAAAATAAATTTGTCCCAAACATAGCTAGTTCGACGCGGCTTTTAATGCTGATCAATAATATATATGATTTATAGTGTCGGAAATGACTTCTTCACTGCTTTTTAAGCCTCTGACTGAGACACACTAATAACGAGTTAAATATAGACCATTAGACTTGTAAAGTTCCCCCATATCATCTATTTCTAAGCTTTGAATTCCCCGAGAATCCCTTTCTGTGACCTCGGCAAGGACTCTTAAAGCCAAGTCCCAAATTTCAGGACAATTGCCCCACGGGAAGCCGAGTTCCTTGAGATGAGGACAATATAAAGTTCACATATCTAGCTCTCCTGCCGCTGCTTTTCGCTTCTCCACAGCAATCCCAAGGGCTCGATAAATTTGCTGGGAAGGGAAGGGAAGGTGGGAAGGATGCTTTCCAAAATTCCAAACACACACACACAACACACGCTCACACAACGCACACTACTCTCTGCAAAATGCTAATTTACGCATTTTAATAGTAAAAGTTTTTGGCGAAAATTTTAATTAGACTGCTTTTTTGTTGTGTGTGTGTGTGAGTGTGTGAGAGTGTGGAAGCCATTGTTAGGCGGGCGACAAGTGTCACAGCAGAAGGACCAGGAGCAACAAAAACAATTGCAACAACTGCATGTAGTTTTTACAACCGAAAAACCCGAATCGGCGGCACTCGTTTTTTGGCCATAAATTGGCGTCCTTCATTGAAACGAAAGAGAATCCCCCGAATCCTTCGATCCTGCCGGCCTCTCTCCCCCTCTCTCCCTCTCTCTCTCTCGCTCTTTCTCCCTCTCTCGTAATCTCCTCCGGCCGCCGAACAACCCTGCCCAAAAACACTCTCTCACTCGCTCACTCACACAAAATGGGTGCCGCACACACTCTCACATTGCGGCACGCACACCACGAAACCCAGCCTCGCCACTGGAAGCGAATTGGAAGCACTGGAAGTGGGCAAGAGAGTGCGAGCAGTGCGACTAGCTAGCCACTGGAACGGTAATGCCGCTCCGCTCACTCCACAGCACTGACTCACGTCGCACATGCGCCATGTTGCCGAGGGGAAGTGCCTGCCATAGCCGGACTGCTCGCACTCGCGGCCGCCAGAGCAGTGCAGATAGCTGTGCGACCGAGACCGCCCCTGAATATTTACCGTTGCCGGGCAGAGCAGTCGACGTTGACGGCGCAGTCAGCGTTGCTGGCGCTGCAGCTGCCGGTGCGCTGCAGATGATGTTGCTGCGATTGCTGCGTCTGCTGCTGCTGCTGCTGCTGCGTTTGCCATGATTTGAGGTCCTCGCAAAAACGCGGCTCTCGCCTTAGCCGCTTTGCCGCTTGCCGCTTTTACCGTTCACCGTTTTGTTAACTGAATGCGAATGCGAATTGCGTACTGCGAATGCTTTTCCTGGGCCAAAGCCAAAGCCAACCACCAGCAACAGCAACAGCAACAGCAACAGAAACAGCAGCAACATCACGCCGCTTTCTCGTTGCTGCGACGACAAAACTCCTGGTGCACATTAAGTCAGGCAACAGTTTAACGTGGAAATTATTGCGAATTTGTTGTGTGTTTTTGCGCGTGCCAAGCTTCACAAGAAAAAAAATAATAATAAAAAAGGCTCGTCAAAAAAAAATAAACAGAGCCGGGCAGTGCTTTAATTTTTTTTTTGTTTATAATACGGGGCGGGAATATGTCGTAAATATTCATAAATATTAAAATATAAAATTACATATAACAAATAATACATAAATAAGAAAATAAATAAGCTTCAAAGATGCCACAACGTTCGCCGTTTGCCATTCAGGAGCTGCTGGGCCTGGCTGTGGCGGCAGCCACTACCACAACAGCAACAACAGCGCCAACGGTCACACCAACAGAAACACCAACCGATTTAACAACAACAACATCAACAACAATGGCGGGAACAGGAATAACGGTGAAAGAGCGGCAAACACCAACGCCGACAAAGATAACAACAGCAACAGCAGCAGCAGCAGCGGCAACAGAGGCAACTGAGGCAACGATGCCGGGCACAACAACGACGGTTGTTATGGAGCCTCAGCAGCACCTCCAACAACAACAACAACAACAGTCACAACAACAACAACACCACTATAGGGATCACCATCAAATGACCATGGCAGCCGCCTCGCGTATGGCCTACTTCAATGCCCATGCAGCAGTGGCAGCGGCCTTTATGCCCCACCAACTGGCCGCTGCCGTGCACCACCATCATCATCACCACCAGCATCCGCATACGCATCAGCATCCACATCCGCATCCGCATCCACACCATCCGCATCCACATCCGCATCCGCATCACCCGGTCGCCGGAGTAGGAGGAGCAGGAGTGCCGCCACCGTCGACCCTGCAGCACCACCATCCGCATCATCCGCACCACCCGTTGCTGCATGCGCAGGGTAAGTCACCGCAAACATAATAAATTGTATACAAAATATAAAGAACACATGAAAAACTGTAATCAAATGCTGGGGATTAAATTATAAAATTAATTTGTTATTTAAGAATATTTAAAACCAGGTAAAAATTTTATAAAAACTCCTTTAGTTTTGGGTTTTTTATTCACTTTAATAAAAAAAAACCCTAAAAAGAAATAAATAGATTATTTTAACCTAAACATACAATTAAAAAGTAAAAAAACCTGATTCGAATTTGATATTTTTAAATAATAGAATTAACTAGGAAATACACACTTTAAAATATTAAAATTTTTAGCTAAAATCTCAAACTTTTCAAAGAAATTATAATGTATATAAACAGACTTTGTTAAAGTGAGTTTTTCAAGTTGGAAACCCAAAGTTATAAATAAAATAATTACTTTTTTCCTACAAAAAATTTTAAAAGATTCCTATATAAATTTCTAATTTAAAAAGTAAATGGGGCAACTTTCATGGGGTATATTTATTGTACTTTTAAAATAAAATCCCCAATATCTAATTTCTGATATTAATATAGAAAAATTAATTATAATTAATGTGTTTATTTATTACGCTTAATTATAAACAAAGCTGCAGGACATGTACCAGTTCAATTCGATCTGTAAAACTTCCTCTCTCTTTTTTTCCCCTGTGCACCGGCACAATGACAATCAAAGTTTAAGCGCAATTAGCAATCGCAACTGGTTTTGTCACCTGCCAGACGTACTGCCACAGCAGTGGGTAAAGCGCTTACCTATACGGATACACAGAAAAATATATATACAAATATACACAGACATTAAATGCGATGCGGTGTCTGGAGTGCCGCTTAGTTAGCATAAAAAAGGAATTAATCAACGGGCCATCGTCCAGGCAAATCAGCTTTGGCCTCAAAGCCCCCGCCGCCACAGCCTCCAAAAGCACTCCACTCGAAGTCATCGCCACTGCCACACACACACACACACACACACATATAATCACACCCACTTCCTCTGCCCCTGCACTCCAATTCTACAAACTCCCCAGCGCACCATTCGCCACTCAAGTTGAGCTGCTAATTGCACTGGCAATTGACTGGGCGTGTGTGTGTGTGAAAGTGTGTGTGCAAAGTGTTGCACTTCGATTTCCCTTGTATATGGCATCGATTTACTATTCTTGGCTCAATCTATTGCCGTACAAAACTAATTTTAAAGAGCAAACAAAGCTTCAAGAGCCAGTAAGGTCACACTTACGAACTATGAGTGTGGCCAGGTATTTTTGTTTCATACCTAACAGGACTATTTGTTCTTTAATTTTCTTTTTTTCCAGTTTAGAAAACTCTCTTTGGAGCACTAAAATTCTTTAAAACCCAATATTACCCTCATAAATTGTATGTGTGACCAGGTTTGGGATGGTTTTTTATTAATGTATTAATATTCCTCCATATTTACTGATCTTGCCTCAATTTAATATACAAGCCCAACAGTTGGGGCAAAAACAATGCTTTTTAAGCTAACAAGGCCACACTTTTTCCTTAAAAAATTATAAGTGTGGCCAGGTTTAAGTTTTTAAATACAGATGTACTTGAGATCTTTTGATTTGGAAACCTTTCTCAAGCTCGCTAGTCTCGCTAGTGTTAAACCACTGTGGTGGGGCTTTGTTTGGCGATCGGCTCAAGGCAATGACACACACACACACGCATACACTCAGAGAAAAAACCCACACAGTCTCTGCTGTCGGTCGGCTTAACTCTCATTTGCAGAAGGCAGGCAGCAGAGGCCAGTGGCAAGTGGCAATATCATCCCAATATCGTGGCGATGACAGCGAAGGCACAGACAAACAGAAAGGCATGGATCCAAGATATATGCAAAGCGAGTGCTACACTGCTAGAAAATATTGAAACTAAATTCTCTATAAAGAAAATCATATTACAAATTATTTTATATTATTATTATATATTATTTTCTAAGGCATTAATATGAAAACGGTGAAAATAAAATCTATCAATAAAACCTTTTTAAAACATTATTTAAGACAATTAAAAGAAGAATTAACTAAGGTGTTTGTTTCTTATTAAACAATTAATCATATTTTTTAGAACCCAGTTTAATATTATTTATTGTAATTATTTGTATTTAAAGTCCTTAGTTCTTAAAAGATTAAAAAAAAAACAAATATGTTAATATTAATACTATTAGTATTATTCCTGAGACTTTAATAAAATTTGAAATTATTTTAAACGGTTCAAACAAAGAAAACCGTATATTTGGTTTTCTTATAATAAACATTTTAGAATTTTACTTTTATTTAATTCCTTATATTTATTATTTTATTTTCATAACTCACCTCTCTTTTTCCCCAGTGCTGTGAACTCCGGTTGACTGCGATAATCTTGCAGATTCAAGTGGCAGCCGTTATTATTGTTATTATTATTTTAATTAGCGTTGAAATGTCATCGTCATCTCGAATCCCCGATCTCCAATCGCTCTGATTCACTGTGCCAATTTCACCGACACTCCACGTATCGCTTTTGATTTTTCGATTTGGTTTTCGATTTGTTTACGCCGCCACTTCCGGACCCTTTAAATTACATTTTTTTTTATACATTTTTTAAATACATTGTGTTATGGATTTTTTTCTTTTAATTTTTTTTTTGCAATCTTCAGGGCTTTCTTTTCCGTTGGTTTACTCCTTCCACTTTGGCCCTGTTTCGGCCTTACATTAATTATAATATTTTTTGTTGTCGTTTATCGCACATTTCCACGCAATTTGTGTTTAATAAATGTGAGAAAGAACGTTGTTTGTCTGCTACCCTCAAAATTAAGGGGTATATTTGTTAGATAGGAAAAGTATTAAATAAAAATATAACTATTTAAAGCACCAATTAAAATACTACTAAATATTACTATTACACAGTTTCGTAAAATTATAAAATAGTCTCAGCTACATTATTTTTAATTATATAAAATTCATACTTGATTTTTTTAGGTTCACTCTGTTTAAATGTGATTCCCTTGATTGAAATTATTATAGTTTATTAAGAGAATATTTTTTAGACAAAAGAAGTATTAAATAAAAATATAAATACTTAGAGCATCTATTAAAATATTACAATATAAGCTAGTCCCAGCTATATTATTTAAATTTAATAAAATACCTACTCTTTTTTATATATAATAATAATATAAAATATAATGATTAAGGAAAACTTCTTCAGACAGAAATTATTAAAAACTTTTTAAGCCAGCTTTGTCTACAATATTTATTTAAAAAAATCCCTTCTCTAGAGGGTACTCTCTATTCGAATATTAATAATAATTTCCCTTCACTCACATTCTTAGCGGTTATGTTATGCTCTTTATTATTATTATTTTGGTTGCTGTTGCTGCTTTCTGGCTTTTCATTCGCGTCATCGTATTTAATTTTGCATATTGTTGACTCGTTCTGCTCTTCATACGGCTTTTTCAGCTTTTTTTCGGGTGGCCGCAGTTGTTGATTTTCTACCAATTAAAAAATCGCATTCGGGCGGATTTCCTGTCCTGGCTAAAACTGAATTTTACACCCGAAAAGTCTGGCTGTCTGTCCGAAGAGGAGTCGCAATTGGCGCCCGCCATTAAGTGCCTTTGATCTTTTACCAGACGATGGCGATGGAAAGGAAAACCAAATCGGAAAATTGGTTAGCCAACAACAATGAAGCAAACGAAATAAAAAAAGGAAAAAAAAATAAGAACAACAACAAATGAAAAGAAAAACCAACATAAAGCTGAGAAAAACCGACAGCGAAAAGCGATTTTTCTTCGGTTTCCCTTCAAACATTTAATTGACAATTTTCACTTTGGCTTTTCGCTTTGTTGTGACAGTCGTTTTGATGTGTTTGCACACACACATTCGCGCCCTCGCACACCCCGCTTTGCCTTGGTATTTGTGGGGAACAAAGGCTCTGCATATTTCGCAAATAACTCGAGACCCAAAATTAACCATTTAGGATTTACGCTGTGCCACGGCGCCAATATATATTAATTCTTAAAGAAATACTTTTTAAATTGTTTATTATATTTTAAACAAATATATTGATTAGTTATGGTAGAGCATAATGTATTGCTTTTTATTTTTTTTTATAGGGAAATCCTCCCTATTTCCTATTTAAAATATTCCAAAAAATCTTAATGCCTTTATATTTATTTAAAAAATGAATGGATGATCTTTTAAGGACATTTACCACTTTATATTTCGTTTTTTTTAAAGTCAACTGCTTTCTTTTCTTATGCCGGAAAGTTATTTGTGCTTAAGAAATTAAGCAAACTATTTTTTAAACAAATTTATATTAAAAAAAATGATTAGGAATTAAAAGAAAGGCTCTTCGTATTTCTTAATTAAATAAACAGAATACTTTCCAAGAAAAAATTTAACTAAAAGGCATTAATAAACTTGATCATATGTTAAAAATATCAAATTAAAAACCTCTTTAAATATATATTTAAAGGAATGTTTAAACAATTTACTTAAATAGCTAACAAGCGTATTTCAATAGAAAAATCAATTAAATAACAACAATTTAGTGAAGAACTACTTTTTTCATTCTGGCATAGAGCTCGACATACAATTTATCAATAGAAAACCTGCCTGCTAATTTTTTCTTGTGAATAATTAAACGGCAGACAATTATTAATAAAATTCCATATAAAATGTTTAAATTCCTTGAATTTATTGTTGTAGCTTGAATTTCATGCTTTGATTTAATCAATTATAACTCAGAAAGCAACTAAATTATTTTGGAACCAATTAGTTTAGTTTAGTTTGCCTCGATTAACAGCCAGAATATCGACTTTATGGCCGCTGTGTTGCAATCGATTGTCGCCGGAACTGCTAATTGCTGCCTGTCAGCTCTCTGCCTCTGCCTCCAAAACCAGTATCTTTGGGATATATCCCGCCCTTTGATATTTGAGCCACTTTGCTAATAGCCTGGCCCCGGCCCCCTCTGTTGCCATATATGTTTGTTTGTGTCGCCTTGGCTGATAAAAATATTCTTAATTGTAGTTTCGACTCGGACACAATGTGTGCGGTCGTTGGTTGTCTTTTGACTTTGCTTTGATTTTGCGTTGACGTAAATTAGAAAATTACTAAAAAAAAAACAATTAAGAAAAAAAGGGGGAAAACTGTGAGAAATACTAGAGAGAACCGGAGAGAAGGCCCTTCTGCTGCGTTGAGTGGCACCGCCTCTGTGCCATCCACTTTTAACCCCTTTGACCTCACGCTTTCCACGCGGCATTGTCTGAGGTGTGAAAAATGTTCCTCGTCGGCGTTCAACGAGGGCCGTTATTGTTTCACTTGTTGTTGCTGCACTTTTCCCATTCTTTGTTGTTGTTGTTGAATTTTTTTTTGCATATATTTTTTTTGGTTTTTTTCGGCACTTTGTCACACTTTTTCGCTTTGATTTTTTGCAAATTTAAAAGTCAATTAAAGCAACTTGACGAACGAAGTGCAGAGTGCCACTCAAGGGGTTAATTTGTCCGTGTCGCAGTGAGTGTGTGTGTGTGTGAGTGTGTAGGGGTGAGAGTGCTCCTCTTGTTTTTTTTATGATTTTTTTAGTGTAATTTTGCAGCGTTGATTCACAGCAGCGATAGTCGCATTAAGCGGAATTAGCCGCGATTATTTCGAAAATGAAACGAAATTCATTCACCATAATTCACACAAATAAATAATGATATAATTATGCAAGTCCAGACATAAATAATCATAAATATATATAGACACAGTAAAGCCTTAAATTTACATGTTTGTCTAGTCTTAAATTAATTTAATTTGTATTTTAAGTTTAAAAATAATTATATAAAGCACTTTTTGTTTTGATAAGACATGGTTAAAAATATTTTGGACTTCTTTTTTATGTGTTGGAGTTTATAAATATTTAAAATTAAAATTTTACATTAATACTCCAACTTCTAAAACATGTTTTGAGCACAGAAATGAAGCAAAGTCAAGCATTATTTGTCAGTTAAGTTCCACAATTTTTTTTATATATTTTTGTGTATAATATCAATTATTTTATCATATTTAATTGTTTTTTTTATGTATAATTCTAAGCAATTTTCTGGGCAACTATCAAATAACAATCGATTCATTGTTTGAGTTAAAGCTTACTGTTTTTTTTTATTATTAGTATTTTTTATGAAATATTCTTAGTTATAGAAATTTTTCTACACAGAAAAATAATCTTTTTAGGTTACTCTTATTTTGCTATGGTTATTCAGTAATTTAAGTTAAATTTTTACTTAAAAATTTCTCTTTCTAGACAGTTTTCTGGACAAAAATGTGCAGCACGCACTCTCCTTCGACATTAAATTTAAATTCCCCAAAAATGTCGCTAAAAAATTAAATACTACGATGTAGTAGTATTTAATTACCTTATAATTTTTTGTATGTATTCCACATAGTCAAGTTATTCTGTACTTAGTACTTATATTCATGTATAAGCATTTGTATTCATGTATTCATAAGCCAGATTTTTGTGCCTCGTCACAGGGCAATCAGAGCCGGGCAATTCGTGCTTAAAAAAAAAAAAATACAAAAAAAAAGAAAGGAAACCCAACAAAGTCACAGTATTTTCCAAAAAGGGGGCTATATCCCATATACACCTAGCAAGACCCCCTTCGAGGGCACGCCCCTGTGCTGCGCTAATTTTATAACGCAAATAAACACGATTTGGCACTTGAGTTACCTCGGCGGCTGCTTTTGCTTCTTCAGCGGCTCGAAAGTGGGATTTCAGAGCGGATTTAGCTTCGGTTTATATACCTATATATACACATACATATAATTACACATTTGTATTTTCCGTAAGTCAAAAAAAATATAATTTTTATTTTGACCGAAAATGTTACAATATGTTTTGTGAAGAACACCGACCTATTTGTATTAGATCTCAAACTGAACTCAACTTATTGATTTGCTATGGTTAACGTTCAAGCCTCGGTTTCGGGCTGTTCCAATTCGGACTTTAGACTTTAATTATTCTCAAGAGAGGGTTTAAGGAATTTTCTTTGTTCTGCTAATCTCTTCGGTTCAAGTGCATTTGCTCTTTGAACGCGATTGGCTCTTTAATTGGTTCGACAGTTTTGTAATTCGAAACTTTTGTTTTCGAGCTAACGAGTCCGAGCTCTGAACGT
>VNJU01001365.1:0-79621 GCA_008042675.1 Drosophila seguyi | reverse complement strand
AATAATTATAAAATAGTTAGTTAGTTAGTTATTATCTGCAATCAGTTCCATAAGTCATACAAAATAACAAAAATCTTAACAAATCATCCTTGGAATCATAGGGCTCATATTGGTTTTATATGGTAAACAGCAACCCTTTGCATCCCTTTTTTGCCAGAGGGTAATTTACATTAGCAAACACAAGTTAATTCCAGCATATATTAGTGCATTGACCTATAAAAAGACAAATTCGCAAGCAGAAACCATCGAAATGCCGGCAGCAGCATAAAAAGTTGAATGCCAAATGAAACATGCTAAAAAATTTAGAAAAAAAAAACAACCCAGCGAGCGGCAACAACAAAATCCAACTCACTGGGCCAAGCACACGCACACTGCTGCAGCTGGCTCACACACTCAATTGCATGCAGTGCGGCGGCCAACTAACTGAACGAAACTTCCGTTGTTCTGTGCGCATTCGTCGTTCGTTGAGTTTCCGAAGCCGCCGCCGCGATCGGCATGGTTGTTGTAGTAGCTAAGCCGCGATCGACGGCGCCGCTGCGCTGCCGCCGCGAAAAAGTTACTTTATCTTGTGATTGCTGAGAAGTTTCAGATTCAGTTGAGCATAAACATTCCTACGGTGTGGTGGTAGAATCAGCCAAGTCTGCGCGAATCCCAGTAATCGAGTTGAGCAAGTCAGCGAGTCGAAGAGTGATTTTTCTGAGCGAGTGTCAGCCGCAGCTTCGGCGGCAACAAAAAAGGATTAGAAAGTGAATAACTTGAGCGGCTTGAGCGCAGCATGCGAAATACTGCGGCGAGCCTCTGCTAAAAAATAATTAATAGAAACATAAACAGCACTCAACAGAAAGTGTTTACACTTCGGATTTAAAAAAGAAAAGCAACGAGAAACCGAAAGGAGCGCAGCATCATGACGATGAACTACCACAACTACAACAGCAGCACGCGGTTCGAAATGGTCGTGGAGATAGCCAACATTGCGCTGGACGAGTTCAAGACGCATCATATTTCGAGGAATTACACGGGCCTGGTCCAGCGCTACTACCAGCTGGTGGAAGAGGATTACGGGGGTAGGTGTCGCAGTTATTGTAGTCCTTCTATAGAAGAATGCCAATCAGAGTCAAAGCTTATATCGATTTGCCTAGGACTCCAACGCCAAGTGAAACAGCCAACATAGCCAAATTATTAATGCATAAAAATGATGAATTGGCATTTTTATGGCTGCCAAATCATAACAAAAACGTAAACGCCAATAAAGCAAGTACAAAACGAGTACAAACAACACTAAAAATGAAACTAAAGAGAAAATGAAACCAGAAGAAATAAGAAAAAACCCAAAACAAAAAACTTCTAGGACAATTAAAAAGGTTTTTTGTTGTTGTTGTTGTAGTACCTTGTGTGTGTTGTGTCTTTCTGTTGTGTGTTTGTGCGTCTTAAATGGCGACCTTGGCAATGCCAATTGTATTTTTGACAATTATTAACGTAATTAAAATGTATTTACATTGCTTATCTTAGCCATTTTTATGATGCGACCGTCGACATCGACGACGACGGCTTGCCTTTGGTTTTTGCCGTGTGCAGCTGAGCATGTATTTATTAGGCACAATAAAGGCACTTCGAACAAGCAGATTGCCCTAGGGTTTTTTGCGTCTTTTCAGCGCGCACTTTTTGGGTTGTGTGATCCATATTGACATTCCTGGCAGTGATAAACGTCACCGGGGAAAGGTCAATGCCTGGCAGATGCAATTAAAGCCCGTGCAAATAGTAAACACCTTTGCTTTAGTGGTACTAAACCAAGTTTTATTCAGCAGTTCCAAAATCATGCTTACGAGGCGAAATCATACAAAATTTTCTACTGTAAACAAAAGACTTAGGACACGAACTTGACACGATGACATGCGAAAAGTTCTAGAACTTTACTAAATTTACATAAAATAGAGCAAAGGTATTTAAAAATGTTCAGGATCTCATAAAATTGTTGTTTACTACTAGCTTAGAACAGTAAACAATTAATATTCAACGGTCTGGAAATTAATCAATGCGTTCTGAAAGAATTGATGGCGATTAATAATTGTATTTATTAATAAAAACAGTTGTACGAGTAAACAAGTACAGTTTAAATTCAATATAAATCAATAAACACAATACACAATCGAACACTAACATAAACAGGTCAAGAATATCCAGCAGAAAACGTGATCTCAGGCTTCCACTGCCATATTTGCAATTGAGTATACAATATAAGTTTTTACTGTGCCTTTAATCACTTTCTGTAGTAAACAACCCAGGGCAATGGAAAAGTTGGTCTATTTAAACAATAATGCAAAGCCAGTTGTAATTAATTTCCATATCTGGGGGTTCCTTCACATTATAGAGCTATGACGACAATGCCTATTAAGAAGTGCAAGTGGAAATATTTTCTAAGCGAATGCCTCACATAGCTTACAATTATTGCTCAGTGGAAAGGCGACATTGCTGACACTTTAAACGATTCAGTGACAACATGCCGGCGAATTGTTTTTATTTTTGTAGCCACGATTCCATTCAGCGGGGATAAATTGAATGGTTGTCTTAACGCGAAGTGCTACAGGCTAATGAAATGCAAATCGAAGCTGTTCTGCATTAGCATAGACAAAACCGAAAGAGAGATTAATTAAAAACAATATTGCAGTAATTAATTTGATGGCTTTCCGACTCTATTCGCAGATCCGCGTGCTGAACGCTTCCCGCTCATGGAGCATCCGATGTTCACGTTCGGCCTGGTGGCCATCTACCTCTCTTGGGTCCTGGTCTTTGGGCCCCTCTTTATGCGCGATCGCAAGCCCTTCCAGCTGCGCCGCACACTGGTCATCTACAACGCCTTCCAGGTTGCCCTCAGTGGCTACATGTTCTACGAGGTGAGTGCCGTGTCCGGATCTGGACTTGTCTAGCTCACTAGCCTGCTAACGCCGTTCCCTTTCCGGTTTCCCACAGCACCTGATGGCCGGCTGGCTGAACTACTACAATCTGAAGTGCCAACCGGTCGACTACTCCGATGGTCCCAGTTCCAAGAGGGTAAGTAGCTGGACGCAACCGGTCCGTCAAAATTAAAATAGAAATTAGAATCCGAATCAGATCCGCGGCCATCTCAATGTGATCTTCTATTCGAAGACGCACGCGTGGACTTAAGGAGTTTATGGGTTCCATTATATAATTTGGCATTTGTCAGCTGGCCGGTTTTCTCTGGGTTTTCTTTTTTTGTGTTTTTTTTTTGTTTTTAGCTCACCTTGCCGGTGGGTTCATCTTCCGCCGTTGGCCAGCAAGTTCGTTGCCTTTATTTGTGATGATTCATTGACTCCGCGTCAAGCCTCGAGACCAATTTAAGTTGCCCGCAGAGTTCAGCTCGAAGCAAAGTTTTTTGACCAGTCATAGCGCAGAAACGACGGCAGCTAAATGTTTTAATTACGGCTCTATGGCGGCACAAAGTTCACATTCAAATGTACTCGCCAGGGCAATTAATACTTGAAGGCAGAGACTGGACTGGGGAAGGCTTCTTAATCCAAATTCTACGTACATCTAAGTGCTTTTCGGGCAGCAATTTGCTACGCCTCTCAATCGATTGTTTACCCTTTCCCAGTCAGCAATTAAAATAAATAATTGTGTAATGAGAGATTTAAAGTTAAATGCATAAATTTCATGCCAATTTGTCCGCGCACCGTAAATGAGGCGATTAAAAGTTCGTAAAAGTATAACAGAGGGAAACCCAGGCAGGCCAGGAAACCCTTTTAATAAATATGTTTTTATGTTTTTTGGGGAATAACTATGTTTTAATTGTACTGAAACCAATTGCAAAATATTCCCTAGACCTTACAAAATTCACAGGTAAAAGCAAGACTTTCGGCAGTAAAGTATACCAATTGCAATCACTTAAACCCTACAGTATTGGAAATAAATATTCGAGACTGCCACACCCTCAAGGCCTCTGTCGATTGCTTATGTTACAACCAAATTAACAACTTTTTAAGCGGGCCTAAACAGTCCGGTTTGTTCCGCACGTTTGTTTGCAATTGTGATTGTACTTTGGGCTCTAAATCAATAGAGCATAAAATCTGAGAAAAACACATTGGTCATACCAAGCTTCCCCGATTCTTCCGTTCTTTGATCGATTTCACATCCGCAAAGGGCAACACAGAGTCGAAAAAAACAAAAATCAAAAGCACAGCCGCTGACAAGTCAATAAACTCTTTTTGAGACCTCAGCGTCATTAGCATCCGTCATCCAGTTTTAGTAGTAATTTACATAAGTCCACGGCGCTTTAGCACCGTCATAAAAGTCGTCATTGTTTACATTGCTCATACGCCGCGTGCACTCGCAAGATCGCCAAACGTTTTACTAGCCTCTGCCGGCCAAGATTCTTGCACGGCAAATACCAACAAGCAAATGAAAATGAAAACAGAAGAGCTGAGTGCTCGAACAAGAAAAGAAACTACCCGAAACGAAACCAAACGAGACGCGGCGGAACGAAAACTTTGTCAATGTCATTGCGCAAGCTCTTCTTTTCGCCGCCGCGAATTTTGTGCTAATTGAGCACGTACATATGTATCTACGATATGATGGTGTTAGCCCAACGACCTTGCTAGGTCAGCCGCACTCGCACCGATAGTTTTTACCACACACACCACCCCCCTTTTTTTTCTCCCAACACGCAGATGCTGAACCTTTGCTACCTGTACTACCTGTCCAAGCTGACCGAGTTCGCCGACACTGTGTTCTTTGTGCTGCGCAAGAAATCCAGTCAGATCACCTGGCTGCATGTGTACCATCACTCGGTGACGCCGCTGGAGACCTGGGTTCTGGTCAAGTTCCTGGCAGGTAAGTTGCAAGGAAGAAACTATCTAACTTAAATAAAGAAACTACGCAAAGTTCTTCTTCTTAAATGCACATATAAATATGTCAGTATAACTGTTCGTCAAGTAATTCTAAGCATTAGCAAGTGATTTGTTGCATAATTTACATTTTCTATTAGTATCATCCTGTTCTTAAAACCTGAATTAACAATATGGAAATCGAACTCTTAAGTTCTAGTCTTTTCCCCTAATTAAGAGCCCGCGGCAGTAACCATTACTTTTACTTTTTGCAGGTGGAAACGCCACATTCCCGAATCTGCTGAACAACTTCGTCCATGTATGCATGTACTTCTACTACATGATGGCGGCCATGGGACCCGAGTACGCCAAGTTCCTGTGGTGGAAGAAGTACATGACCGAGCTGCAGATCGTAAGTACCCAGCGGTGGGGCAGGTCTCATTAAAATGGAATCAGTTCCAGCACAGATTCCAGGGCCAGAAAATAAACTCGAACGAAACGTGTTTAGAAGTCCGGTGAGGCATGTGTGAAATATATTTTTCGGACATAGATCGAATTTAGCCGTTAGTTGCTATTAGCTTTTGGCAATTGGCAGGCAGGCTGGCTGCCTAGCTAGCTGGCCAAGAAGCCGCCAAAAATGCAAACCAGTTAGACCGGCAATCCGAGCCGTGCCTCAGACGTCGACCAAGAGATTCGGACTCAGACTCAGCCTCTGCCACATAAATTGGCATTATTCATTGGACCCAAAGGCACACACACATACACACCGAGTCGGCACCACGGATACCTGTTGCTGTCTATGTTTATATTGCCAAAATAAAATGTTGGCTAATGCTTCTAACTGTGCCTCTTGCATTTGCCAAAAGGCCGAAATGCCACTCTGAAACTTAGATTCGGCCTCCGCCGCGCCGGCTGTTTGTCTTAGGCGTTAGATTTCTATCTGGCCAAACTTCTGGGGGCCAAAGGCCAAATCTTCCGAGCATCGATCACACATTCTGGCCAAATTGCGCAACCGGGCGAATCGAGATCTTTGTCGTCGAAATCAAAAGTGAAGTGAAACTATAGCGAATCCATGTCGACATAATCGAGATCTAGTCTAGTTCTGGTTTTTCCTATTGGTCTCATTCCATTTCGAAGTCGTATTGCACTGGCACTTGGCTCCACTTGAGTGGTTCTTGCTGACCAGTCTTTGTCGAGTGGCCACGCATAATTGACAGATCTGACCAATGCAGGAATATGGCATATAGTAGGTTCCATTGCATTCTCTCTCTCTCTTATTTCCAAAGTGTCGAAATTCTTGAAACGCATGGAATATGGCAAGTTTAGTTTGTTCTGCCGTCGTTGGCTGGCCTCCTTCGCTGCGAGATTCAGCTAGCGGGCCTGCCAGAGTTGTTATTGCCGTAGTTGCTAGTTAGTGAATCGCCTTGAGAGCTTTGCTCCACAGTTGAGTTGTCAAACGTTCGGTGACTAACTTAAGTAGCAAGTACAGGAGGCGAGCAGTAGTAATCCATTTACAAATAAATTTTTCCCCTATAAAAAGCAGCTGCTATTTGCTATTAAAAAATTCATGTTCGTTTTATTTCGAAAGACCAAGTTATCTTATTCTTATGGCCACAAAGCTAATTACTTACTGGTGATTTTAGTATGTCTCTAATTGGTCATACATTAATTTGCGATTTTGAATGCTATTGGAAATACATTTCTTTTTCTTAGTTGCACATAAAAAATCAAATTGATTTATGTTTTTCCTAACCAATAATTCCATTAGATCCGGCCCTGTCGTCTGTGCAGGGGAGTGCTCACTGTGCCCGTTTTATGCGTCTATAACATTTTTGCATATGTAGCCAGTTGAGGGCTCATTTTGATTGCTGTTTCTGTTGATGTCGTTGTGCAGTTCTCTTGTTGTTTTCCAATTGCAGTAGCTTGATTCTACACAGAGAGAAAAGAAGAACCCTTTATTTAAAGCTACCTAAAAACCTCCCATAATTTAATGAAGCTTTTCTTTCTACCTAAAAGGCATTGTTTTTTTTAATTAAACAGGTTTCCAAATTGTATCACTGAGTTTTTCTCACGAAATTGCTTCTCAAACTTAAATTGAATGTAAACCTTTACTTTTTAAAATTTCTCTCTATGTGTTCCCTGTACTATTACTGCACTGCACTGACATATTTAATGAGTAAGCAAACGCATCTCATAGATAATTTATCTGTCACGCCAGCGGCTGCTACTTGCTGGCGCTTACTGTGATTCTAGATTGGCCAAGTGTTAGCAATCGCATGCGCAACACGCTGGCTTTTTTCGGTTCCTGTCGGCCAATTAGCCACAAAAAGCATAGCGTACTCCAAATTTTAACGAACGCCGCCAAGCCCAAGTTGAAGTTAAGTTCCGATTTTCCGATTGCCGGATTGCCGGCTACCGTTGCCAACAATTCGGCTGGCTAGCTCACTGGTCGCGTTTTGTTGCAACATCCCCGCAGATTGCCGAGGTAGGCCAATTCCAATTCCACCAACAGTTTCCACATTTGGCGCACCAAACCGACCAGTTTCGATTACATTATCATTTCGTGTTCGTTCCGTTTTGCGGCAATGAATGTTGCCCGCCGCTGCTGAGTACCGAGTGCGCTCAGTGGAGCTCCAATGGAGTTGAGCGGAGCGGAGCGTTCACTTTTGTCCAGCACCGCGACGAACTTGCCACACCAACTGGGTGAGTGTCTATGTCGGCTTTTGCAACGATGCCTGCGTGTGCCTTCAGGCTTGCTATGCCCCTGGCTGGCGTTCCAGCTGGAGTCCCAACTCTGGCTAAATAAGTGGCAGTGCTGGCAAGAGAAAAATTAGAAATTAGACATATCGACATATAGACAGTTTAAATTTGATTGTCTATTTATAAATTGCTAAAAACGTGTTGAGCAACACATCTAAATTAACAATGTCAACATGTGTCCTATTTTAAAAACCTTTATAAAATCTTTGTTATTGGTAATAGTGAATTTTTAAAGTTTTTATCGGAAAAAATGTCTCGAAAAACGGTCAAATTGACGCAGCCTTTGCCACCGATAGCGGCCACTGGGCAGACTACTCTTACCATTTGGCTCCGTGACTGGGTAAAAGTCAACGAGCGATCTGCCACTTTCAATTGCCAGTGTTCGGTCCGATCAGTCATGTTGCAAGTGCAACTGCATTTTGTTCAACACTTGCCGGCACACGCAGACTCAACGTTCAATGCTCTGCGGCGAAATTATGCAATCAGAAGCAACAGTGGGTAAAAACTACTTTTTAGAAAACTTCACAAATATTTACTGGGAAATTAAATAAACTAAACTTATGGCACTAGTAATTTGTGCTGATTAGTTAATTACTATTTGTTGAAATAACTTCTAAAACGTCATACAATTAAGGCTGGACCCTAAGGTCAGTAGGTTCGTAAAAAACAAAATTTCCTATTAGCAAACCTGTAAGATCTTGCCAAAATGTTGCAGAAACTTGTTCGAAAGGTGCTTTCTAAGATGACCTTAGTAAATTCGGGCGATAGACTAAATCATCGCCTCAGAAAAAATCAATATAACATTTAAACAGGTCACCGCCAAATAAAATATCCAAGTTTTTAACTAGCCAAAAGATTGCCTTTGAGATTGTGCTGAACTAGAGCACTTATTGGCAAAAGTTATTGCCGGTTTTCAAGCGCTCGAAAAACTTTCAAAATCTATTCACTACACAAATTTAAAACACCAATTTAATTTAAGAAAATCCGGCACGAACCACAAACAAGCTCCGAGGTCAAAACTCTTAAGAAAACGTGCAAAATAATTTCGCATTTAATTGCAAACAATTTATGGAAGAGGCTACTGTGGTTGAGTTATAATCTTTGTATGCATAATGTGAGGAAAACAAAGAAGCGTATATTGAAGCCTCGTTACGAAACCGTTTAGACCCTCTCCATAGAAGTATTTCCAACAAATTTTAGAAGAAGGAAGCTGGCCATTGGCTCCGCGACGGAGATTGGCCCACTTCCATCAATCATCGCAGGCCACGGTGCCGCCAGCAGGCTCGTGTCTCGTGCATTGGGGCGTTTAAGCGTCGACGTTGGCTTTCAACGAGCGGACCGGACCGCTAGACGCAAACTTGGCCAGCAGTTGCAGTTGCCATCTTGGCCAACTGCCGCTGCCACCGCTATTGGCTCAGTGACTTTGCGCTGCAGTGGTAATGGAAACCTGCACCGCTTGGCTGGCCAGCATGATTATTTGTAGGTCACCGAAAACTGCATAATGCCGAGTTAGATGCGAGTACAGGGGGGAAAATATCTTAAATTATGGTCAGTACAAAAGATTAACCATTAAGTTTCATTTTAGGGAAAATTTAAAATCAAAATGTATGAATGAAAAGAATAATCTTTATTGAGTTTACATTAAAGTTTCCCTACTTAATTTTCAACCAATCCCGAAGAATAATTGTACATACGAGTAGTTTCTTTTAGTGTATCTAACTGCATAGTTAGTGGAAGTAGTCGAAGTGGGTGCCATCAAAATATGTATCTTATGATCTATCAGCATCAAATACGGCCGATAAATATGGGTTTTATAACACGCGCCAAGGGGTTGCCAAAGGCCAATGGAAGGGGCAGTCGAGTGGCAATTTGTTGGACATGGCTAAACATAGCCACTAACATCATGGCTAGTTAATAGCCAGACACTCCGGGTAATTCTAATCAATGTGCACAAGTTGTAACAACATTGAGTGCTTATTGATTACTCGGAGCAACTGCTCAAGGGTGCTCCACCAGTGCCGCCTATTAGGCGCATTCAAAGATCCGTAAGTTGGCTGTATGACTCGACAGTAAGCGGCCTGGCTAATTGGATGACGTTACAGCTTCCGTAACGAGACTAGCTCTGCCCTTCATACGGCCAGCAATGACCAGAATGAGGAGGGTCAAGTCCATCCCAGCGAGCGTTGATTGTGGCCTACTAGAGAGGGGGTGTGTCCCACCTCGGTAGAACTTTCCCAGCATTCAGGTGTAATAACTTAATTTACCGTATGTTCCCATGAGCTGTATAGCGAAATAACTATGATTAGGTACTGCAGATCTAAGTTACATTACAGAGTTACATCACAGAGTTGTATAGGATAGGATAAGGGATAGCTCTAACCTAAGCTCCTGACATGCAAAGAAGATATTGAATATATTATTTATTTTTTTCCTTTTCCTTAATTACTTTTACAGGCCCAGTTCGTGCTGTGCATTGTTCACACCACCCGCGCCCTCTTCAGCAACCAGTGTCAGTTCTCCAAGTTCATCTCGGCCCTGCTCCTGCTGAACGCCTCCATTTTCTTCTGCCTCTTCATGAACTTCTACATGCAGAGCTACAGGAAGTCCAAGGCTGCGCAGCAGCAACTGGAGCAGCAGCAGCAGCAACAGCTCACGGCCACGCCCACCAAGGCGGACAGCAACAACAACACGGCGATGGCAACACAGAAACTGAAAGCCCACTAAAACGGACTTAGTCCAAGGGATTCAGCTCGAACGGGGGAACTACTTGTAATAATGTGTAAACTGAAAACAGATTGGTGTTGGCAACAGACAAAAAACGGATGAAACGTTTGAAGTAGTTTTGGTACAAAGGTTTCAACTAACGCTAAGCTAAGCTTAAGAGCCATAAACACAAGCATGCACACACAGAGAAGCGCCGGCTGATGACCGATCGATGAATAGAAACAGGCGAACACGGGACGTATGCGCAATTTTATCGTCTACCAGCCTCAGACCGCTTTGCTTGCCCTTGCTGCTGCATCCAGCCAGCCGCTTCTGCATTATGTATTCTCTGTATCCGCATGTGGAACTGTACAACAAACTGGGTCACTTTTCGAGATCTGCCTAGAGTGTAAGTCGCCTAATTCTAGAACCTCAAAAACGAAACGCGTTTAGATTTAATCGAAAAGGGCGCTTGGCTGCCCGCCTATAGTCATAAGTGATAATTGTAATTGTGTATAGCAGATTTGTAAATAGCCTGTTAAATGTTAATGTTAAATATTTGTAGTCCTAAGCCAACTAGTCTAACTTACAAAATTCGCACGAACAAACAAGGCGCGAGCACAAAATTAAAAGCGAAGACAAATAAAAGCGAAGAAAAGACAAATATCAAAAAACCAACCAAGTGAGTTTGCTTATTCTGCTCTGCCTCCTTAGTAACTGGGAGAGGGGGGCAAAGCAGGGTCATTGTTGCGGAAGAGATCAATAAATTCCAAGATCTGACAATCGAAATTCGATCGGACTCGGAAATACCGGAATTGATAAGATTTCTTTTTTGCCAAAAACACAAAGCAAAGGATTAAGCACGACTTTTAAATTAGAAGTGTCGACATAGGAAATTTATAATAGCAGTGCATAGGTTTATAATAATGACAAATTCCGTTCTATTACTCTCAAAAGTGTTGAAATAGAAAACGAGTAATACATGTAAGTGATAAATCAAAATCAAGAACTTTAAACTGAAGCAGCCACTGTAAACTAAAAGACTTAGGTGTACTTTGAACATTTTAAAATAAGTAACACAATATACGTTTAAATTTTGTTAAAATTATAATACAAGATTTTGGTTTAAAAGTAAAATAGAGAACAAGATTTTTAAAATGACTAACTGCCCCTTGGGCAGTCTGGCAACGCTTTGGGTTCCGTGATTCGGTAAGATAACTATGTTAAAATAATCTGGTAATCACTGGTATATATACCTAGGTTATATTTATGAATAATTTCCTATTAGGATTATTTAATGTTTAAACTTAGTGAATATAAGAAATAAAAGTTCATTCAACGAACTAATAAATTATACAGGACTGGCGTTTTGGCATTTGGTAAATTGACTTTGTATTTATTATCGGACAGCTTACGGTCACACTAGCTTTATAATCAAACAAAAGAACGAAAAGAATTTAAGTTAACTCTTACTGCTAACTATCATTAATCGAGCCGCCTGACAGCATGGAGCAAATGGAAGTGGATGTGGACATGTCGGCCAAGCCGAGTACCTCGTCAGCCGCCAGCGGTGCCCCCAACTCACAGGATCCGGCCCCAAACCAAAATCCCGCGACCGAGCAGCCGCACAAGGGAAATATCATGGCTGCGCCGGGAATCACCGGTTCGGTGACCATTTCTCTGCACCCACTGGTCATAATGAATATATCGGAGCACTGGACGCGCTTCCGGGCGCAGCACGGCGAACCGCGTCAAGTGTACGGAGCCATTATTGGCAAGCAGAAGGGACGCAACATTGAGATTATGAACTCATTCGAGCTCAAGACGGACGTAATTGGAGACGAAACCGTGATCAATAAAGACTACTACAACAAAAAGGAACAGCAGTACAAGCAGGTAGATTATGCCAAAACGTTACTAAACTAAAAGCACTATGTAATTGTTGACTTCCACAGGTTTTCAGCGATCTCGACTTCATAGGGTGGTACACAACCGGCGAAAACCCCACGGTGGATGACATAAAGATCCAGAAACAGATCGCCGCCATCAACGAGTGTCCCATCTTGCTGCAGCTCAATCCGCTCTCCCGTAGTGTTGACCAGCTCCCATTAAAGCTTTTCGAATCGCTAATCGACCTGGTGGACGGCGAGGCCACTATGCTGTTTGTGCCCCTCACCTACACTTTGGCCACAGAGGAGGCAGAGCGCATCGGAGTGGATCATGTGGCACGCATGACCTCCAACGAGTCGGGCGAGAAAAGTGTGGTGGCCGAACATCTGGTGGCCCAGGACAGCGCCATTAAGATGCTGAACACGCGCATCAAGATCGTGCTGCAGTACATTCGGGACGTCGAGGCCGGCAAGCTGCGGGCGAACCAAGAGATTCTACGCGAGGCGTACGCCCTGTGCCACCGACTGCCCGTGATGCAGGTGCCCGCCTTCCAGGAGGAGTTCTACACGCAGTGCAACGACGTCGGGCTGATCAGCTATCTAGGTACCCTCACCAAGGGCTGCAACGACATGCACCATTTCGTGAACAAGTTTAACATGCTATACGACCGGCAGGGATCCTCACGCCGTATGCGAGGCCTCTACTATTGATGTGCTGCCCCCCATTAAAGCCCCCGATAATGTACGATGGGTGAATGTGGTTTTATTTCAACTACCTGAGGGCAGGCGGGCTACATACATACTTATACGGGTGGCATCAAGCGATATCACTTTCCTTCCTTGCACAGAGAGAGCCTTGAGCTTACAGCTGCCAGCTTCTAGCTTCGTAAATTCAATTCAGATGCATGCACGGACAAAATTTCCTAGACACTTAAATAGGTAACTTTCAGCGGTTAATTAATGGTTGTAGTCGTCCAGCTTCAGGCTGGCGTACTGCTGCAGAAACTCGACCTCCAGCGGATGCATCTCCTTGGCGGGAATGATTAGCGAGTGCAACGGTCCGCCCAGGTCAGTGGACCGCATCTCGAGCAGCGTGCTTACGGCAATCTGCTGCGACTCCTGGCCGACGCGGGCCAGACCTACACACAGCGACTGCTCGTTGAGAACCGTGTTCCGCTCCAGGGCGTCCTTCTTCTCCACGATGGCAAGCAGCTGGTGGGCCGCCTCCGCGACGCTCATGAAGCGCGGCGGCATATACTCCTTGCGCTTGCGCATTAGGGACTCTGGCGTGGGCTCCTTCACCTTGATGTCCAGCAGGCACAGCGTGTGCATGTTGTGCAGGCGATTGAGCTTGATCTTGTCGTAGAAGCTGTCGGGCTTCCAGGTCTCGTCCCAGTATGGAATGGACACCGTCTCACCGAATTTGTACAGCTGCAGGCCGCAGCAGCCCACCGCGTTCATGATAGAGGCGTTGTGCACCACCTTGTAGGGGATGTTCTTCTCCTTGGCCCGCAGTATGAAGTCTGTGTGGGTGGTGGCCCCGAACGGATCGCCCACCACCAGCAGGGCCACGTCGGACTCGCCTGCGCCTGCGAGGATCTCGTCGGCGCCCTGCTCCACCAGGTCGCGGTCTGCCAGCAGCAGTGGCCGCCCGTAGAACTCTTGCTGCGGAGGCATGGGCGGGTGAGTGAGTGTGGGGGCAACGTTTGTCAAGGGATACTTACCATATCCTCAAGGCTGCAGCCCAAAATCGAGGTGTACATTTCCAGGTACACACGACTGCACTGTTTCACTATCTCCAGACCCTTGACCGTGATGTCCTTGAGGTCGCCAAGGCCGAGGCCGATTAGGTAGAACATGCTGAGCAACTACTGCGACTGGCTCGGCCACTGCAACTCCTGCCAAATGTTGTTAAAAAGCTTTTTAAATGCAGTCAACACGTGCCGTCGGGCGTTCTGTGTGACCGCAGCCAGAGCGCCAAAAAATCACAGTTTTCGGAGGAAATGTACTAAAAAACACACAGATAGTTTTTGCTTGTAGTTCCTAATTCTATTGGCGAATCTTAATTAACACAGATAAAACGACGTTATTAAGGCAAGAGTTAATATCAAAGTAAATTAAGAGTTTCGAACAAATGATAATACATTCTAGGCAGATACTTTTAATTCTCAGTGGGACCAGCTGTATAGACGATTAAGGCGGGTGATTTAAAAGACAAGGTCATCATTGTCTAAATACTACTCGAAAGTTCGTTATTAATAAAGACCTCCCCTGTCTTTTAACATCTATGTAATTTGGTGTGTTTATTTCATCTCAGCTGTATGCTTAATATGGACAGATGTACATAACACCTTTTTAATACTTTTGGTATTGTCCTAATCTTATTCAAAATTTTAAACTTAACAAAACTTAATAGGGCAACTAGGCATTAGCCTCTACGTCGGTTGTATCTTCACAGATCTGATAGTTGCAGAATTGGGGGCTGAATAAAGAAAAAATAAAGGATTATTATCTAATAAGTATACATGTTTTCCCTTAACTTACTTTGATGTGGCCCCACGAACAACGCAATACGCAATGAAACGCTCAACCTGAAATAAAACACGCAAGTCTAAAATAATTACAATTGGAACTAAACATGCAACACTAACCATCATTTCAAAGGCTCCGTAGACCATAGAATTATCAAATGCCTTGCGCACTTGCAGAAAGTATTTGTGAATCTCCGCACCGAGTCTCTTCCAATCGGGGCACTCGTCACGAGAGGTGCGACAGTTTATAATTAAGCTGAAAGTGCGGATTAGCATAAACATGTCCGCATGCCGGTCACTGTCTGCCAGTTCCTGCCAATTGACTTGTTTGACCAATGCGAAGGCATTCTGCGCCTGCAAATTGATAACCAGGTGAATTTAATAACTAAACACCAGCTGCCAAGCTTACATTATTGGTCCCCAATTCGACTCGTACTTTCACATACTCTCCCATAATGGTGAGCAGAAGGGCCACGGCGATGTCATTGCCCAGTTTTGAGGACTTCACCAATGCGGGAATGGCGGCGTGTATGTCCAGCACCCGTTCCAAGCGCTCCTTTCCAAGCGCTTCATTCACCAAACTCTTATGCAAACCAGTGGCAATGTATTGTACCTTGGATCAAAAGGTTAATATTAATCGGAAGAGTACTTCAGGAGCAGCTCATACCCCTTCTGTGTCCAGAGTAACCGGAAGATGACAGATTATGTCGACTAGTTTTAAGCGCTCCTTCATCAGCTGCGAACTGTCCTTTTGGTAGTTCATCATCATAATCGACAGCGTGAACAAATCGAGGAGTGCCTGCAGACTCGCCGAAATGCAGGATGTTAAGCAGGCCACGAACTGATCCAGCAGCTGCCAACAATATTAAATTAGTTTGTTACACCTTATAACTTAGCTAAGGTAAAATAATTAAAGATTACCCTCTTGGCATCTTCAGTTTCTTGGACAAAAGGAAACCACCGGCCAATGGACGATTTGTCGAGAAATGCTTTTATGTCATTGTGTGTATACCCTAACCGCATCTCGTCCTCCTCCAGAACTGATGTATTAAGCGATGCCAAGGATGTATCCATTTAATTTAACAATGTTTATCAGAGTAGTTGCTGTAACCAAAAAAATGCGCAAAAAAACATCAAGAGTGGCCAGATGACCTGTGGAAATAGAAAGGCACATTCCAGCTCGAACTGTAAATTATCGACGCTGACATATTATTGATATTTTAAAGTTGAATTTTATATCTTATTTCTAATAATTTAAGAAAAAGCAGTTTATTTTGATTCCTGTTTTTTTTTTAACAAATCAATCAATTTAACAAACAATCAAATCTATTGCTTTTTGAAGAACATACATCGGTGTTGGAAAATAGATATCGATGTGTGTATCGATACTAACACCGATGTTTTGGGACTCCACGTGCGGCTCGTTTTTATAGATTTTATTCTTTTACTGCTGATTTTACATATAAAAAAGCAATCAAAATGCCGCCTGTAAAGAAGCCCAAGCCCCAGAAGGTTCAGAAACAGGCGTCGCCCATTAAAACAATCCAGAAACCCAAGGAAGTCGTTTCCGGTCAGGTGAGAACAAGCGCCAACGAAAACAACAGCTCAGATGGATATCCGGATAACTGTAACCTCCTCCATTTTTTAGCTGAAGAAAAAGGTGGACAAGTCAAAGCCAAAAAAGGTAAAGGGTCCGGAGCGCGGCGTGATCATTGTGAAGCACTTACCGCACGGATTCTTTGAGCAACAACTGCGCCAGTACTTCCGCCAGTTCGGCCGTGTGCTCCGTGTCCGACTGGCCCGCTCCCTACGTACCGGCAACAGCAAGGGCTATGCCTTCGTGGAGTTTGAGTACCCGGAGGTGGCCAAGGTGGCGGCCGATACCATGGACAACTACCTTATGTTTCAAAAGGTGGTCAAGGCATCGTACATTCCCCCGGAGAAGCAGGCCTTCAATTACTTTAGAACCTCCTTGAAGAAAGTTACTAATAAGGTGAGTCCATCCATAATAAGTCTTCATAGAACGCAAATAAATGGATCGAATTTTGTCCAGGCCGGCAAGGAGATCTACGTCTCCGATGTAACCAAAGCCACCCAGCGCAGCATAAAGAAGCAAAACAACTGGGATGAATCAGCCTGCCAGAAGCGCACAATGACCAACCTCAAGAAGATTAAGAAACTGCAGGAGAAGTACAAGGACTTGGGCATTGACTTCTCCAACTTGCTCGTGCAGCCAATCAAGAAGTCAAAGGATGCTCAAAAGACAAAAACAGGTGAGGCATCCACGAGCGAGGCAGCCAAGTCCGACAAAAAGCCTAAGTCGCCAAAGCTGGAGGACTTGCTGGGCACCACCATCGACGAGGATTCCGACGACGAGGACTATGAGGACGCTAGCGACGATGAGTCGGAAGTGGAGGAAGAGGAGGACGAGGAACAGACTAGCGATGACAGCGACGAAGAAGAAGAGGATCTTCCGGTGCCGACAAAAAAGGCGCAAAAGTCCAAAGCCGATGCTGAAAGCTTGGCAACTAAGCTGAAGCGCAAGCCCGGCTCTGGAGGAATTCAAAAGAAAAAACCCGCACCTGTTGTAGCCAAAACAGCGAAAATATCCACAAAGAATGTCGCAACTCACAAGCTGCAGCTGGCCGCAGCTAAGAAGCTGGCCAAACCTCTGCCCATAGGAAAGGCCAAGAAATCGAAGAAGTAGCTTAGAATACCTTTACTATCTGTAGTTATTAAGTAAACAAAAACATTTTGTAAGTTGAATTGTGTTAAAAATATGTCCATGTACAAACTAGTTGTTTGGCGTCTTGGTATCTGCTCCCTGGAGCTCCTCAAGCTTGATGCGCTTACACTTCATGCGGCGGTTCTGGAACCACACCTTGACCTGCCGCTCCGTCAGCTCCAGGGCTACAGCGATCTCGTAGCGTCTCAGTCTGGTCAGGTAGTTTGAAAAACAGAACTCCGTCTCCAGCTCCTTAAGCTGCGACTTGGTGAAGGCTGTGCGTTCTTTGCGATTCGAGGAGCTAGCCCTCGGTTTGTTATTCGTTGGGGTGGAAAAGTCCTGGTAGGTTGATTCAGCATCATTTAGCATCCACGCATCGGTGGCTTCTCTGCACCAATTGGCCTGCACCTTATCGTAGTTCATGTAAGCTCCACTCTGATCGTATCCATAGCAGCTATCCATGTATCCGTCAGCTTGATTTATCCAAGATCTTGTAACATCCACATAGTAGCTGGACTCGTAGCCTGCGACTGCGTTGCTGTAGTTCTTCATCTCGGCACTCTTCGCTTCTGAAGCAAAACTAATACTGAGATCTCGGACCAACGGGAGCCGCTTATTAAGGAAGGCTGTCTCTGCGATCGCCTCAATCTGTTTTTTCACTTAGCTGCAAATGATGTGCTGCTGATATGATAATTGTGCTGCGCACAACATCTGGACCCCTAGAAGACAGACCCCGGGAATCGTCGCGTGCCCGAGCAACAAATATGAGCGGTTATGACACCCACAGATCGGTTTGTTGTCTCAGTTTCGAACTGTTGTGACAACAAACCCGAATTCGATCCCCCGTCGTCCGGACAGGAACGGAAGTGGATGCAGGACAGTCATCTATTTCCATGTGGCTGCGCATGAGTCAAGTGCTTTGTGCCCACCAGATAACTGCGAGAGCTATAAAATTTGAATAGGCAGCTAACCGTCGGCAGGTCGTAAAACGAGTCGGAGATATTTATCTGAAAGTCGCAATTGCACGCTCTCTTAAGATGATGCGCCGGACTACGCTTGGCTATGAAGCGTAGATCCACGGATTTCCCCAATGCAAAGTCCACTTTGCATTGGGGAAATCCGTGGATCAAACTCCAGTTTGATTTCATAATTGGCACAAAATAAAAGATAACAAGAAAGGAAGCTAACTTCGGCGTTTCGAAGTTTAAATAATAGTAATTAGAAAAAGAAGAAGAAAAATGTTCTGACTTTTTTGCTTTCTCGGGTACTGTCATTAAATAAATGTTGCCAATGCAGAATGTTGCTGGCGAAAAATGTTGCAAGCAACAAAGGCAAACAGATATATATATTCCTATGGCAGTTAAAGATAGCAAATTCCCAGAGTCTAATCGCTTCTAAATATCAATGCTTCAGCTGTTTGAACGCCAATTACTCTAGAATTTTTACACTTTTCGGAGAGCTTCAACATTAATTTAAATATTTATACATTTTATAAAACCTTATGTTCTATTATTTATAGGGATCATTCAGAATGATAATTAATTGGGTCCAATTAAAATCATTTTATCTAGGCTAGTGGGTCGTAGATTCTTCTTGTGTTAACATGTTTATTTTTTAATATGCCACACTTAATAGTAATAATAATTAACCAATTCAAAACGACCCAATGTGTCTTCGTCAACAAAAATTAAACATTTTCTGTTTTGTAACTATTTCATACATCAATAATTATTAATAATAATATAAGTAGTTGCAGTTAATTTACGTTTTTAGTCAACTCATTAATTTTCGTAAAATTTTTGCATTTTTAAAACATTTATTTAGTTTGTCGTTTTCCGAATCATAAAACGGCAATGTGCCCGCCGGTTTTTCCAGAAAACGCTGCCGACACAGTCTGGCAACGCAGGTTGCACATGAATAGAAAGTCTGGCTATCGCCTGCAAAATAACACCGATGTATTTGTGTGAAAAGAATCGATAGTATCGATAATTATATCTTGCCGATCTTTTGCCGCTCTAATCGAGGCTTTTGCACCACTAATTCTATTCGTTTCGTTCGTTTTGTTGTCGCGGAATAAAAGAAATTAATTAACGCGATTTGTGGCAAAATAGCTGGACGGCAATGTCGGCGGCGATAGCTGGCACCCACGGGCGTCCTAGAATGTGCGGTTAAGCCCCTTTGTCCCCGGCCCCGCAATCGGCGATGAAAAGTGCCAGAGACGAAACCAACCGAAAAACAGTGACAGAGAGGGGGAAAAATTAAACAAGTTTGCGTAGACGAAAAGAAGCGTGAAGAGAAAGAGAAATAAAAAGTGCAATAATGTTTAAACAAATTAAAAAAAGTGTCAATTTTAGGCTTTAAACCGTGAGTGCGTGTGTGCCTGCGTGTGCTGTGAGTGTTTAGTGTGAGTGTGCGACAGCGAGTATCTGAGTGTAAATGAAGTGGATCTGAATGTTGGCCAAGCCCAAAACGAGAATTAATTAAAAAAGTGAAGCGCGACTGAGAAAAGTGCCGCACGCAATTGGGACGGACAGACGCCGATCCCTGGAACAAGGAGCCGCAGGAGTGTCAGGAATAAGAAAAAGGAATCCCAACATGACCGAGGAACTGAAGGTGGTGCTGCGCCGCAGCGAGCAGCATTCCGGCTTCGGGTTTTCGCTGCTCGGCACCACCGGACCGCCACATGTCATCTACGACATTGTCGAGAATTCGCCGGCAGCCGATTGCGGAGCGGTGAGTAGCCCAACAGTCCCATCCTTTTACCCTCCTGCCTGCCTTTGTCTCGGTCTCCGTCTCGGTGTGTCATTCCCGTCTGGGCCGGGTGGCGTTCCCCGCCCACTGACCCCCACCCCACCATGACTTCATCAACCACCGGACAGCAAGCAGCAAAAGCAACAGCTCCCTGCTGGCTTTACTTTTGGGACTGCAACATTTTCATTTAGAGGCCAAACTGTAGAAGTCGGAATTCCCCAAGGAACCCTCAGTTAAGCCGACCAAAATGTCAAGGATATTCCTGATAATTCCCTACTTGCTTGAGAATTTGAGAATAATAAAAGCAAATGAATAAGAATTCGATTCGGAATAATATTATATGATTTATAAATCATTAAAAATCGTTCATGTATTTAAGCAATTTCGCAATAATTAACCAATTCTAAGAAAAGGCTTAAATATCTCGGAAATTGTGTACCACTTTATAGTGCATACTAAGTGGAATTTCCTACCTCGAATTTCGCTAGAATTGAATTCTTGCAATTCTAGCCTATTGCGTGAAATCGCATTTGCCAACAAAACTTAATAAACAATATTAAATTAAATATAGTATGTAATGTATTTCTAGTGTGTAATGATTTTGAAGAGAAAAAGTGTTGAGTCCGGTAGTGCTGTTTTTATCAATGCTAAAATTCTGTGAAAGGAATTTAATCGAAAAAAAAAAACAAATATACACAAAGCTAATAGCTCCGCGTTTATAAGGATTTAATTAAAAAACTACTAAATTCTTAGAATTCCTTTGGTGTAAAACTTGTATTAAATGTAATGGTTTATTTTTTCATCATACATGCTCTGAAATTGTTAGAAAAGCTGAACCGTGCGCATTTACAAGCGACCCGCCCCTTCGTCGTTGATAAGAATATTTTCCACTTTTCCAGCTTTTTATGGTGATGACCATGGCTGTTGTCTGGTAGCTAGCTCATGTATGTGAAAGCATTTCAATTTGCACAACCCAGAAAAAAAAAAACAGACGGAAAATAAAAAGGCGAAAATGCTATGCGAAATGAAACGAGAGAGTCCTCCTTTGACGTGTCATCATTGTTTGCCGTAGCCCGTGATGTCATCGTCGCTTTAATTGATGGGAGCAGTGGCTGCGGCGGGGGGAGTAGGTGCCAGTGGGTGGACAGAACACACAAAAGACACTCTGTATCATTTTTCTGGCTTGTTTTGCTTTCATTTACTATTTACTGTCGTCGCATCATCACTCAACTCAACTTGAATGTTTAGAGCCGAGTGCAAAATAAAAACAACAAAAGGCGAGAACAAATATTGAAAAGCAAAAGTAAATGAAATGCCAATTTGTTGGCTTTACGATTGTTTTTCCCCATGTAAAGATCAATTTATTGTCAGTTTAATGGAATAGATAAATAATGTTCTTTTTAGTTAGGTACATAGTTAAAACATAGTTACATTTGTCAGTATTTCTGGGGACTCTTTTCGGAGATACACATCAACCCATTCATAATTATATCGTTTTTCCATTAAGAAACACGCTCATTCATAATAAATGTATCCGATTTTAGTTGAGTTTGTTATACTGTAGCAACCACATCCTCTCAGTGTGTGTATCTTATCTGTGGAAAAGATATTGTATCTCGCTGAAATAGTAAACATTTAATTGGAAACGCTATACATTTTATTATTGCCCTTTTTTGGTGACTATTACGAAATGGAGGTTTCCAGGAAAACTCGAGCCAACGAACAGCGGATATTGGCTAAGAATGGGCCCTACGTGGGCCACATTTCAATTGCGATCAATGGGTGTGTGTATGGGTGTTGGCGCAACTCTAATTCGAAATTCAAAAGAAAAGTGCAGAAGAGAGGAAAACTTAACGAATCGACAAAATGCAAATGCAGCGCTATAAAAAGCAATGCGAAGACAACAATTTATAAATAAACTTTACTCGCGCACACAGACACAATCACCAGAGTCGCAGGCATATAGGCACCGGCAGCAGACTTTATAATTATCGGACGTGGCAACAATAAACACGATTACACGAAACAACACCAGAATTCTGCTCCAGGTTTTGGATTTTAAATTTATGCGCACGATCAAAAAAAAAAAAATAAAAAACATTGAAGCAAACAAAACAAAAGCCGAAATGCGTGAAAGCAGAGTGCAAAAAACGCGTTGGGAATTTCGAATTTCGAATTGGTTAAATTATTAAGTAATTCCCCTCAACAAAACGAGGAACGAAAAGAAAAAACAAAAACAAAACAAAACACCAGGTACAAGGCGGCATTCGGCGGTTGTCTTCAGGCAACGAACTGCATCTCTCAAGTGTGTGTATCTGTATCCATAAAATACACACTCGCATTGCGCACACAAACACAGCGGCACGCACTTTTTCAATTTCTTATCGCTTTCGCTTGCAACTTGTTGTTATTGTCTTGTTGCCCGGCTTGTTTTGTGCCAGTCGTCTCGTCTTGCCTGTCTTCTATCTGTCTATCTATCGCCTGTTTTGTTTTGTTTTATTATGCTTGAAAAGAGGGGGATGGATAGCTGAGGAGGGAGGTGTCGCTTCGCACTTTTGAAATCACTATTTTCCCAAAAAAAAAATGTCAAAACTGCTTGATTAATACAATTTGACGATCCAAACTGGATTTGTGACTGTAGTTTTTCGACACGACAAGATCTGTTGACTCTACAAATATGTTAATTGTAGCAATTTCAATTGTAGAGTTTAAATTATCAAGCAAATTTGAAATTGTTGTTTACTAAATAATGATCATTAAACATAAATTACAACTTAAGTCAAAAATAAGCTCGTTGATATTTATAGAAATGATTTTATTGTTGGGATTTGTATGATCTTTAGACACTATATAAAAAAACCAGAAACTTAACAATATAAAATCGTACCCCAAAACTGTTTTTGCATATTTTAAAAACCCTTTTTTAAAGACTTTAAAATATTATTTTAACCTCCGTATTGAAGTAAATTAGATTGTGTAGAAATAATTAATTATTATATTAATTTGAATCACATTAAAAATCCACTTAGTGTTAAAGAAAATTCCATGAACTGCATCGCTTAATTTTGAAACTTAATGGGAATCGAACGTGTCGGAACTTTTGTGACAATTACTTGTACATTTTATATGCCGTCATTCTTGTTGCGGTACATTTTTATTTTTCAATGGGTGTGTACAAACTGTGTGTATGCATGTACATGTGTTTGTCCACGCTGTCATCGGTTGTCGCCTTCGCCTTCGCTTTTCCTTTTCCTTCTCGGTTTCTCTGCCTCTGTCCCCCTGCCTCTGCTGGCATCGCTGCCTCTTCGCTGCAGTTGCTGCACTCGGTTTCTGTTTGTTGTTGTTTCCCCCTGCATTTGTTTCGCGTTTGTTTATTTTCCGACCCCTCCTTCACTTTACTTTACTTTACATTACTTTGATATGAGAGATGATACTCGCCCGGCGACAAAAGAGCGTGACTCTCGAGTGGCTGAGTGGCAAATTGTGCATTAATTGCACAAGAAACACAATGTACGCACTATTTGTGCAGGAAACACTTTGAAATGAAGTTGTAAGGGAAGTCGTTGCTCTAATTGTACGTTTTTAGTAAAGCATATTTAGCTTGCCAAATTTTTGTGCATTACTTTTATTAATGCTCTTAAAAAACACAAAAGATAAGTGAGGTTTTTGGAAAGCACAACAACAAACCAACATTAAAACATAACAGACACCCAAGGACACCCATAGAAGAGATGATCAATTATCAAGAATATTTCTATATATTTAGTCATTAATCTTTTGCACTGCCCGAGGCCCAGTAGATAGCTTCTCTCTTTCTTTTCCCTCAAACAAATATCTTTAGTTTTTACCCATCTGTTTGCAAGAAGAAACATTATATTCGGTTTTTGGGGCAAACGAAATATGAAATAAAACCAAAAAAAAAAAAAACGGCCAGGAACCCTTTTTAGACATACATACATAAATGTGTTTGTGTGTATGCCTCGCCAGCCTTTTTCGCTGTCATTTTCACCGCCTCCTTTCGAAACCGAAGCTTGGGGCTGGGAGCTTCTTTTGTTCTTCGTGTGGCGTTGTTGCAAAATTCTAACGCTATGCTTAATTACTCGTTAACTGGAAATGACAAACGACTTTTCGCCATTGCCGCTTTTGTTGTTAATGCTCCGGCCCGGCTATTGTTGTTGCCAGCTGCGTTGCTCCGCCCGCTGGTAGTAACAAATTAATTGCCACCGACGAGTCGCGCAGACAAAAAAAAAGAAAGAAAGATAGAACGCTAAAAAAAAGAAATAGAAGAAGCTCTGAGCTATTTATTGATTTTTTGTACCCCCTTCAAGAAGTGGTTACACTTGGCCACATGCGATCCCGATCAACGCTCTCGTTTCCGCTGGCAAATTGTCGGTAATGACAATTGACACGTCTAAGAAGTTCACAACAAGAGTAAAGTATATAGAGATATATACAAAGAAGGCTCGGCCACTACACACAACTTCAAGCTCTGAAAAACACGGCCAAGCAACAACAATCACATTCACTCGATTACAATTGTGATAGAAGTAAATGTCAAGAGATGGGAATCCGCTTTAGCTTCTGCTATTTCATGCCCTTACCAAGGGTCTTTGCAGTCCGTATACCGAAGTTTAAGGAACTTGTGCATCATCAATGAAGTATCTGAGGGATATCAAACTTTAAAGCTAAAGATACTTTAGTTAAAAAGTATTACTTTGTTTGCTGTGCATAAGGATTTTAGAATATGCTTAAGTCCATCAAACTTAAAGGCCCGCCTAAGGTGAAATTGCGAAAATATAATATCTATATGATAATTGAAAAATATTCAGATAACACTATGTACATATATAAAACCATTTTTGACTCCTTGGATGACTTAATTGGTGGCATTAATATCAGTTCCGGATTATCTTAAATTTTAGTTGTATCCCAACAGACCTAGGTCTGGTAGGATTTTTTTAAGCCATTTCGATGGTAGCCATTGTAGATTATTTAAAAGGATATTTACTTTAAGATTAAAATTAATGCTAAATGAATACACCATTGAGTTTTCATTGTAATGTACTTTTAGAGACTTTTGAAATTATAATTAATGTGTATGTTTTATATTACAACTAAAATAATATACCCTGCCGGCAGAGTATGCAAACTTGACGCTCCCCCAGTTCACTTGAAGTCAAAGTGCAAAAAAGTAGAGTAAAGTCGCTTTAATTGAATTACAAAAGTAGGAAAATTGCGCACGCGTTTATTAAGTTGGTTTTCTTGGTGCTTTTTGCTTTTTGCTTTCTGCTTGATGGCAGCAGGCCCAGCCCAGTTCCATTCGACCCGGCTTTTCTTGAGGTTGAGTTGGGCTTTTTGGGGGTGGTGCTGCTTCAGCTCAGCTGGACGGGACTAAGAGGAGGCCGAGGTGTACTCTACTCAGCGCTCCGTCGCTGCGGTTCGTTGCACGCCACGGCACAGCGAGCACTGCTCTGGCGGTGGCAGTAGCAACAACGGCGCACCACCAGCAGCAGGAGAAGTAGTGCCACTACAACAATCAGAGAAATAATAAGAACAATAAGTGCATAAGCCACTCAAGCTGGGCCTACCCTCCAGTGCTGCCAGCTATAAATTATAAATTATGCTTTTTTTCGCTATAGGTAAATAAACCAAACGATTAAAGTCGAGGAAATGTACAACTGTAAGGTATAATTCACGAACTACAGGACTAGGGGCTTCCCCATACAATTGCCTAATTAAACGTTAAACTAAAATCGAGTTGTTCTTGCTGAAGATTGCCTCGGTTTGGCTCTAAAATAGCCAACATAATGCACTCTCTGCCGCTGACTCAGATTCAGACTCAGGCATGCAAATAGTCTCGTAGAAAGCTGGGCGGCGAGCGGTGGCAGTAAACTTTGCGCTAAATATCGAGCATTTATATTTGGCGTTGCTTGTGCTCGCCAGCTCGCTAGCTCACTCACTCCCTTGCGTGTGCGTCCAAGCATTGCAAAAGATGCAACAACTGCAATAGAAGCAACAACAGTTGCAGGCCGGCGTAATGCATCCGACAGTGGTGCCACTTGGCGGTTGTCTGCCTGCAAATTGAGTGGCAGCACTTCTCGTCCTCAGTCTCGGCGTCATCCTGGTCCTCGCCCTCCTCTGGACTCACCTCGCCTTATTGTTTCCTTCCCTTGCTTTGTTTGGAATGCTCAATTAGCCGGCTTGCTTGGCCCCTCCGCCTTCTCCTCCTTCTCCTCCTCGGTAGGAATTTGTGATCCCTTCCCTGGGCATTGCTATGGCTGGCCCACATTTGGCATTTTTGCAGCAACTGCAGCGGCAGCCAAGGCGAATGTAAATCAATAACAAAAATAAACCCTGCCCATAGGCACACTGTTTAAAGTCCAAAAATGCAAACTAGCTATAGATACACAGGCAAAACGATAGAGTATTTAAATAAGCCTTTCGTTAAAATTAAGAAAACTTAAGCCTATTTTTAAGAATCAGAAAAATGCCGGTCGTTTTAAAATCGGTATTGAAAGATATAAGATATATATACACTCGAAGCCTTACTAAGAAGTAAGAATTGAATTAATGTATTAGTTGGAAATAGAACTTCTATAATGTGTAACGTGGAAATATAAATTTAGTTGGAAATTAGAGGCTACTTTATGCATATGCAACTCGTTGTCTTTTGATCTTTGGTCGACATTCCTATCCTCAAATGGATTCCGCTTAAAGGCCAAACAGACATTTGTTTTGTGCAGTCTCGGTGTGACAGGGTGTAAAAAAGAGACGAATATATCGTCTTGGATAAGGACGAGCACCAATGTTGGTGGGTTTTAAAAAGGGTAGTTCGAGTTCCAAAAATCGCTCTCTTTTCGCGCCAAAAGGGCGCTTAATTCCTAGAGCCAGTGTGATCCCGTACACTCTCTCTCTTTTTCTCTCTCTTCCCCCAGACTTTGAGTCCACTGAGCTTCCAAATCGCTCCACCAAACTAGGTTTAACATCGCGAAAAGCCTTTCCTGTGTTTTTCTTATCGAGTGCATTCCAGGTTCAAGCCAACCCCCTATAAAAATTTGGTCCTTCGAGCCGGAACAGCAGGGAAAGCGCACGGGCCTAAACGCCACAGACTCCATACATAAAATCGTAGTTTCGACATACATACATACATACATATTAACTAAAAATGATGTTTTTAAAGGTAGAAAGTTTTATTTTATTATTTTTTGTTCAGAAATGTTTTGTTGTTGAGTTAAAGATCTAAAAATACAAAATAGAAACAACCTGCAACTTTTGTTACCCAGTGTAGCTACCAGAGCACAAGCACACACATGCATACGAAAAAGTTTTTGTTTGAACAACATTTGTTGTTGGGAGAATCTACTTTTTGTTCTTGTTGCAAAGTCATTTTTACGCGTTTTAAACAAATGCAAATCCCGCACGAGCGCCTCACTCGCACTCACCCAAGTGTTGTAAATTCCAAAGCTCCCCCCCGCACACACTCACACCATCGTCGTGTCCCGTCTATTTCGATTTTCCGGCGGAGTGAGAGCCGTAGAAAGTGCACATATTCTTTGGATATTTACATGGCAAAAAACATAAAGTTATGGGGTGTAATGTGTAGCTTGATGATTCATTGATTTGGTGCTTTCAATAATATATAACAAATTGAGTGACGCAATCGATACTCAGCCTCGAAACTTAAGACAAAACGAGTGCAACAATTCATTGAAAAAGAAAAGCTGGACGACCAAAGCCACAAATATTATTATATCCGAGAGAAGTTGATTATTTATTCCCAATTACAAAATAAGAAAGCTCTAAATTTAATCTTGATGATTCTTGTTAAAAGTAAAAATAAAACCAGATAAGCAACGTCATGAGCCAAAAGAGCATATTATATTTGGCTGCCTTTTGTTAGAGAAAATCTAGGACGAAACACCTGATAGAACTCAGCTTAATAAGCTAGTTATTTGAGAAAGCAAACCTTCCCCAGAATCCCAAAGGGAGTTTAAACGAGCCCTCTCCAAATAAGTTTGAGCAGGTGATTTCGCTGCCTTTTCGACCCCAACCCACTTGAGTTGCCCGGGTGACAGGGTGTGAATCACTCAATCCTCCTCAATCACCCGCGGCATCGTAGTGCAGTGCCAGTTTCACACAATATTAACATAATGGGCCGGTCGGAACACCTCGCATCACTGAAATTATTTAGCTAAGCGGCGCAGCGATAACATCGCTCGCCATCCAGACCGTTCAGAGACTTCCGATTCCCGCGATTACACAACACCCACCGGAGCGTGGTAATGAAATAAACCAATTCATGCTAATTTGCGTTGCTCCCCCTCTTTATTTGGTGCAAATATGAAAGGAAATCCACAATGAATGGCTATGGCTGCAAGGTCGTCGAAATAAATAAAGCAGAGCGACAAAGTGTGGGCCTCATTTCAGTATTGGCCTGCCTGCTGCTGTGTGTCTTTTATTTATTTGATCTGTTGTTGTCCCAGGGTCTGTGTACATGATTGTTTATTAATCAAACAATGTAAGAGATGCCCCTGCACTAAACAAGATGGGAACCCTTTTGGTGTAGTTGCTTGCTGGACTTGAGAAGATGCCAGCAGTGTTCATATTTTAGAGAAAAATAATGTATTAAGAAGGGATAAGGTAAGAAATTGAGCTCCTAATGCTAAAAGCAATAAGAAAGTTTTAAACATTTCAATTTGTGCATTTAATAGGCGCCGTGATTGATGTCCAACGCTGGCTAAGGCGAAATCAAAACCGTGTAGAATGCAAATAGCCAAAGAAGTGGCAAAATCATTAGTCCAATAACAGGCAGTTGATTGAGTGAGCCACAAGTCTCAGTCCCAGGTGGCTGTCGCAGTCCGCACCCTTACAGATAGCCCCCCTCCTTCAACCACTTGTCAGTCCACGACTACGACCCTCAACATTTCCACCGTTGTGTGCGTCACTTGCGACGCCCACGTGGAGGCTTTTACTATCTGGCTGCCTGCCTCAACATTGATTTTCTGGTGCTCCTCCTCTGCTCCGGCGAAAAGGAGGTTAGTGGGTTTTCCTATTACTGCAGTCTGTCAACGACTCTGCGGCAACTAAACCGCCGTGCCAGGCGGCGTATAACGGTGAAGGTAGTGCCCGGAACGGAACCGTACTTGACTTGGGGCGACCGACTAACACAATCAATCAGTCGCCTTGTTTACCGCCCACTCGGCTGTGCGGTTCGGTTGTTGCTATTGTTAATTGATATTGGTTTGGTTCGTGTCAATAAAGCGTCATTGAACCAAAATCAAAACATACACAAGCAAACTTGCAAACTCGATTATAAATACACGAAGGAGACCCCCCCAAAAAAAAATAAACAAAAAAATGGAAACCCAACAAAACCATTGTTCACTTGGCATTAATAGCGGCTTCAAGTACTCGATAATTGAAAGCCGAATGTGACGTGAATACTAAATAGTATGTTAAGTATATCTAGTGGACACATCAGGGCGATGTAGTTTGCGCATTATCAGTTTCAATTAATTTACACGAATGGGTCATGGGGAAATAAAGAATATCATATCCTTGATATCACTTGATGGTTCAGTAAACCATATTTAAGATAGAGCAATGTATTCCTTAACCATAAAAATTAATACTTGTAAAGACAGATTTAAATAAGATTTATTTATTATAGAAGAAAAACCTTTTTACTAGTAAATACTAACCGGACAAACTAAATTAAGTTTCCCCTGGCAAATGTATAAAGCCTTATATTTTGGTCAATCTAAAACCCCGAGATCTCATTTTCCAGCTTCAGATTGAATTTGATTCCCGTTTAAGAGGGCGGCTTATCCACTTGTGCCTCGTATCTGCAACACTCCCAACAGCAGTTGACTTTGTTATTTTCTGGAATAGGGGCATGCCGATGACATTGCAGATAGCAAGAGAAGAGAGTGGCTGCCAACTGAATGCAGAATGAAGACTCTTCCCGATGGCCGTTGGTGTCGTTGGATGTGAAAACAAATCAATTCAGACCAATTTCAATTTGAGCAGCCAACGTTGCACCGGAGCAGCGGCGAAGAGATGCCGAGGGTCACCAGGAAAGTCGGGTGGAGGGACTTGCAACGAGCGGCAGCCGAGTGTAACTGATTGATTTAACTCTTAACTGTGCAGCCTGCTGGTTGCTGGTTGCTGGTTGCTGGTTGCTGGTTGCTCGACTAGCTTGACTGCCTCCGCCGCCCGGCTACACAACTTTGGCCCCGGGGGGCCCAAGTATCTCAATTCCAGTATACAGTCGAACTTCCCTGAGACGAATTCTCCCCAAGTCGAGCTTAATTGGAAGGTAATCGTGTTTAACGAGCACAACACGTTCCTTTTGAAATTTTACTGTTAGAAGACAAATCGGTTTTATGAGCAGGTTTCCTCCTTGTAATCAATATTTTGGTTTTATTAAGAAAAGTATATATTTATACATATTTCATGTGTTTATAGGTTTAATTTCTCATACATATATATACATAGGTTGACACTGTTAGGCTCCACTGTAGGTCTATCTCTTTGCTATCGTTCGCTGCTCCCCTTCGGAGCGTGAAAGTGAAATGCAAAAGCAATTTTTGCATGCGTATATGTGCGCACACCTGCTGTTCCCAGCTGTGTCTAGGTGTACACGTTTGTGGCTGTGTGGGCAAAGTGCCTAATCGAATCCCAGAGAGCTTCCTCTCCGCCGTAAGCCATTAATCGCGACTTGTTATCAAAGGCGGCGAACATGTTTCAACCGTGGCTGGCCAGCAGAAGAGGGGAGGCGCCGTGCCGGTGCCTTTTGTCATGTTGGCGTATGCAGATGCTGCCTGCCACGGGGGAAAACATCAAATTTCCATCACGAACTTTCTTTTCGCCTAGAAATTGCAGTTCCCACTCACCCCGTCCCCGTCCCTTCAGTCCCTGTGGGGGTTACGACGTATTACAGGCACAGGCAACCATTTTCGGTGGCACAATTAATTTAAGCGCAGTTTTTAATTGAATTGCATCGCCGCCCGCAGCTGCAGCGGGCGAAGCAGCAACATATATTGCAATCTCACTTGGCAAAGGGAGTGAGCTCGGCTCTCACTTCTCGGCTGCAAAGTTCTCTCTCTCCCAGCCCCATTTCTAGCTCTCTTCGTGCAGACTACTTTCGTGCAGCGGGGTATAACCATGCCCCATGCATGCCTTGCATTTGTGAGAGCATGAATTAGTGCGACTTTTAGTTTTAATTGCCACAGCCACAGTCCGCGTCAAGTGTCTCGCAAGGAGGCGCACACAACTTCCTGCAACGCACTCACGGCACAGCCAGTGCCTCTTCCTCCGGCGGCATAACATAAATAATAAAAGCCAAGTCGGGCGGGAGGCCTGTCTCAAACTAATTATGCAATAAAAGTATACAAAAGTAATTTGCTCTGTTCCTCGTGCATTTTGCATGAACCCCGAACCACTGAAGGCCTGGCGCGTGTCGCGCTTTTGGACGGAATCCCCGGCACTAATAATGCCTAGCATATTTATTGAATAATCTATGTGCGCCTCCGCTGTCGCTGGCCGGAGGTGAAGGCTCCACGTACCACTCTCGTACCAGCCCCGGACACCGAGAGCTCCGCTCCGTCAGCCCCTCCGTTGTACGTCAGCAAGTAAATAAGGCGCCAATGTCGTCCCACGGCGTGATTTCATGCTCTTCTCCGCCGTAGCCGCGTTGCCGCGTTGCCAGGTTGCCGCTTTTCCACGCGTTGCGAAGGCCCATTGAGAAGAAAATTAAAAATAGTTTACAAGTGCCGACAGCCGGGGTTTCGCCTAACATGCGAATAATAATAACAAAAGGCGGCGCTAGTCGAAGGAAAATCAATAGGCTTTTCACGTCAATATAATATACCCTCCGGATTCATCCCTGCCATCCCATTCTTTGCCCTCGTCACTGATTAGCCCACTCAATCCCTTGGATCATTGCAGGTTGAGGCCGGGGATGTCATCCTCAAAGTCAACGGCACGGATGTCCATCGATACACAACGAAGGAAGGTGAGTTTGGGGCGAGTGTGCGGAGAAAGCAGTCAATAACTTAAACACACACTTTTTTTTAATAGTTCTCAAATGCCTGCGCCTGTCGGAACAGCTGGTGACCTTGGAGCTAAAGCGAGGTAGGTGAAAATGCGTCTGCCAACTCAAAGATGCAAACCTGTTCGGCAACCAAACTGATATTTGATGGATTCAGCAAATGATTGTCTATATAGAAGCTTTTGAGGATGTTTAAAAGTATCGAATTCCATCTTGCTTAGGCTTTTATTAGCTTTTAAATTTATTTAAACTCAATGTGATTGATTTTCATATTAATTTTCTATGATCTTAGAAATTGTTAACCTCAGAAAGTAATTATTAAATATAAAATTTGACTAGTTAGCAGTATTTTAATTAATACATTGATATGCTCTTTCTAAGATGGTGAAAATATAATATTAAATACTAGAAATTTGAAACCTTAAAGATTTCCCTAGACAGCTTAGATCAGCTTGCAAATCCTCAGATACACCAAATAAAACGACTAATTCCTTACGACACTTTTCCCCCCGCAGATCCCAAGCTCAAGGCTCGGATCAAAGAGCAGCTTGCCAACACCCAGAGTCCGCACTATGTGGACATTGAGTCGCCCAATATCTACGACTACCACAGCAGCAGCCCCCACTCCTCGCCCAACCATCGTCCCGCCGCCAGCGCCAAAGGAACGGCAACCACGCCCGCTTCCACACAGAGCGGGCTGCGCTACAAGTCGCCCACGCACTTGCCCTCACTGCGCCAGACCTCGTCGCCATTGCAGGCGAGTGGATCCACCACCACCACGACCACCGCCTCGCACACGCTCACCCACAGCCGCAACTCCTCGGCCAGCTCCACCAAGATCAAGGTGGTGGAGACGAGCATCACCACCTCGACGACCAGCAATACGGGTATAGTCGGACCGACATCGCCCACCGGTGGGGAGGCCACCTCGCCCACCTTCCGACCCTCACGCATTCCACAGGCGCTCAAGTGCCCCGCTCCCAAGCCCGTGCCCTTGCTCCATTCGCCCCAGAATAAGCGGCCCCGCCCCTCGCAGATTCCCACGAAGGCAGCGAACGGGAACGGAAACGGTAACGGCAACGGCAACGGGATAGGTCATTCCTCCCAGCTGCCGCCGCAGTCGCTGCAGCACTCGAACAGCTACAGCGGCAGTCCGGTTACCCGGCAGCGATTCTCGACGGAAAGGGAACAGGAGCGGGATCCGGAGCCAAACTCGGCGCCACCACAGCCGGCGAAGGCGCCACGCTTTGAGGCTTACATGATGACCGGTGATCTGATCCTCAACCTGTCCCGGACACCGCAGACCAGCAATCTCCTGCCCGCCCAGGCCAAGAAGGTGAGCGAGATTATTGACGCGCACTTTATGCCTTTACTCTGACACATTTCTTGCAGGTGGACAGTCTCCGGGACTCGCCCAGTCGTCTAGTTAACCCGCGGATCAACGGTGCTCTGGCGCCGCGTGCATCCGGCGAATCCTCGCCCACGTCCTCCTCGTCAGTGGACTCGCCTACCAACACCAGCTCGGATTCGGTAAAGCGCGAGGCGAAGGTGTTGCGGCAGCAGAAGCAACAGCCAGAGCCGCACCAGCAGCAACAACAGCGGGACAGCATCAACAACAGCTACAACCGCAAGGACTCGCTGACGAACGATACGCTGCTGATGTGCGAGGAGTTGGAGCGGGACGAGGAGGCGGAGTACGGGCAGGACGGTCAGCGGCAGCGTCAGCAGCAGCAGCAGCAGCGATATCGCCAGCAACAGAACCAGCAACGCTACGAGTACTACCAAAACGAGGACGAGCTGGAGGAGCACGAGGAGGTGGAGGAGCGCGAGGAGGACCAGACGCACTACGACATCACCAACATTGAAACTTATCAGAGCGGACTGGGGCGCGGTGACGAGGACGACAGTGATCGGCAGTGTCTGGTGGACGACGACGACGACGAAGACGCCTACGACGATGAGGAGAACGATGCCGGTGACGAGGACTATTCGACCAACTCGCTTGGCTCCGGTTCAGCCAAGCAGCGATTACGCGCCCTTAAGCAGCGAACTGCCACCCGGCAACAGCAGCGGCACCGAGATGCAGTCGATTGCGCCGGGCGCTCCGGATCGGGATCATCGTCGACGACGGTCAAGAGCGAGGCGGCTGGCCTGGGCCTGGACGAGACCTCCTTCTCAGTGCCAACCTCCCCCATCTCATTGTCAACGCCGCTGATCGACAAGGAGATGGCCAACTCGGTACCCACCAGTCCGGAGCCCAGTTCGCTGGCCGGGCAGGAGTCGGGCAGTGGCGCTGGTGCCGGTGCCGGTGCCGGAGCGGTTGTGGTGCGCCGGCACAACGGGCATGTGGTGCGCAAGTGTGACGCCGCCGGTTTCCGCACCAGCAAGTCCGAGGACCATCTGCAGCAGATCCAGCGGGAAGGCATCGCAGCCGTGATACCCATCGACATCGATGAGGATGTGAATAGCTCGCTGAACACGCTGCTGGACACGCGCCAGGACTCGGAGGACTCGCAGGTGAGGCGTCGTTGTGGTACCCAAATTCTTACTCCGCAGGACAGCCGGCTTACGCTGAACGGAGCTGGATAGAGCTACATAGCTAGAGCCAACGTCGGATTTCCCGCCAGATCTCTCCCAGAACACTTGACACCCCCTCGACTCGTAGTTAATGAGTTTCCCCGCTCCCGTTGTGAAGTTTCGCTTTTGTAGAGTTTCGGTTTTCGTTAACTGTTGGTTTCTGTAGTCTGTTGTCTTCCCCACGTCCATGTTATGTACCATATGTGTGTTAGCCAATGCATTGTTATATAAGTCATCAGTATCATCCTCCCATCCTTCCTAGACCTATATCTAGATCTAGACTATGAGCCACCGTATTTCTTAATCACTTGTTACTTTGAACTTTTCACTTAATTACTTATACTTACTACTAAACTACTCTCTGTCTATCTTACTCTCTGGTTTCGTGTTTCTTTCTTCTTTTCATTTTCTCGTTTTCCCGTTCTACGTTCTCTGTTCTACGTTCTCCGTTCTCCGTTCTCCGTTCTCCATTCTCTTGTTTCCTACTTTGGCTACTCTTCTCGAATCGATTTGATATGCGCAATTTATTGTCCCCGTGAGCTTTCTAGTCGATGGCCACTGTAATTGTAAACAACTGCTCCTCGTCATCGTCACTGGCCTCCAACAACAACGAGGGTGAGCGGAACAACAACCGCAGGAACAGCGACAGCAGAAGAAACAGCGGCAGCAGCAGCAGCAGCGGCGGCGGCATGGGCAAGGCCGGCGAGAACAACAACTGCGGCAGCGAAAGCAGCGAATCCCCAGCAGCTTGTGCGACGGCCACAGTCCCCAGAACGATGAACTGCAGCAGCAAACTAAACTATATTCTATGCAAAAAGGTTGCCATTCGCATAGTTGGCATGCTGATTAATCTGACTTTTCATTTCGATTGTGTTCCGATTTTTGCTTGTTTTGATTTGTGCCTGCGCTTGGAAAGTGTTTTGTATGTAGAAGAGAGCAAAAGAACATCGCCACTCTCTAACGCTTGTCACACACACACACACACTCGAACAACACCCCCAACAGCCCGTATCCACACCCACACGGACACAGATACAGACACCGACACCGAATGCTTCCGACAATCGGAAAATTTTGTTAGGACTCCTCCCGCGCTTGCGAGATTGGGCAGCGGCCGGCCAGTGGAAATTCGAGATCTGACATAAAATCCATAGAGCATCATATACATACATATATAAGACAATATCTGATCCACTTGCTACTTCTTTATCACTAATCCTGGTTTGTTGAACACCCTAGGCATCGGATCGCGATCGTATCGTGTGGACCTATAATGCGCCACTGCAGCCACACCAATTGGCGGCCCTACAGCGACAGCAACAGGTCCAGGAGCAGGAATTCCAGCAGCACCAACAGCAGCTCCAGCAGCAACACCAGCAGCATCTCCAGCAACAGCAGCAACTTCAGCAACAGCAACAGCAGCAGCAGCAGCAGCAGACATTCTACGGTCAGCAATCGCATTCAAATTCACATTCAAGTTCCATTAGTTCGTCGCCCCAGCACTCGGCTGTGGGCAGTCCGGCCTCGCCGACGTCGGTGTCCTCGTCGGTGATGTCCTCGTCGGGCTCTAAGGGCGCCCTGGGCCTGGGTAGCAGCAGCAACGGTCCAACATCCGCGCAGCAGCAGCAACAGCAGCGGGAACAGGGCGGTCAAGTCGCACAGCCGCCCAGCGGGATGCCCGGTCTGCTCGGCTGCCCAGGCGCTAACAACGGTGGCAATGGCGGTGCTAGTGGTGGTGGTTGTGTAACTGGTGGTGGTGGCAACAACGATCAGAGCGTCTCAGAGGCCATTTCGAATATTTCTAGTCCCGACTACCAAGACGACGATAATTTATTGAGTTCTCGCGATATTCTAGGCGGCATGGTACTTAGCGATCCCAGTGACTCGGACTCCACCATTCTCGTTTCGGACGCGGCCGCGCTGCAGCGCCAGCAGCTCAAGCAGCAGCTGCGTGCCCAGCAGCAGCAGCAGCGCGAGAGGGAGCGGGAGAGGGACCGCGACCGGGAGCAGTCCGAGCACAAGGTGGTTATCCAAGTGCGCGGCCTGGACAGCAACAGCAGTAGCGGCGGCAACAACGGTCGCTCTGAGGAGGATGTGATCACGCTGACGGACGAACCGCTGGGCACGACGGCCATTGGACTGCGGGACGGGTCGCCGCCCGTCTCCGATGATGGCAGTGATGTGGAGTCGCTCCACTCGTACCACTACTCGCCCAAGGCCGTCGACATGCCCTCGGCCATTCGTTTGGCCAAAAGACTGCACTCCCTCGACGGTTTCAAGAAGAGCGACGTGTCGCGACACCTTAGCAAAAAGTGAGTACCCCTAAACCAAATCCCCTCGATAACTATTCCAATCTGGACTTTTTCATCCATTTGCACAGCAACGACTTCAGTCGGGCGGTGGCCGATGAGTATCTGAAGTACTTCACCTTCGAGAAAAAGTCACTGGACCAAGCGTTGCGTGAGTTCCTGCAGCAGTTCTCGCTGTCTGGCGAGACACAGGAACGTGAACGAGTGCTGGTGCACTTCTCCAAGCGCTTCCTCGACTGCAATCCGGGCACCTTCAACTCGCAAGACGCCGTGCACACCCTCACCTGTGCCATAATGCTGTTAAATACGGACCTGCATGGAGCCAACATCAATCGTAAGATGAGCTGTGCGGAGTTTGTTGACAACCTGGCTGATCTCAATGATGGCGAGAACTTCCCCAAGGATGTCCTTAAGTTCCTATATCAGGCCATCAAGACCAAGCCGCTGGAATGGGCGCTGTAAGTGTGAACTATCTATAGAATATGTGTAGATATGTGTGTTTAAATAATGATGTATCCTTTCAGGGATGAGGATGCGGCTGAACTACAGCAGCAACAAAGAGCCAACAACAATGCTCTGGGCAATGTGGGGCAGAATCCCTTCCTCGATCCGCCGGAACTGGCTACGGCTGTGGAGTACAAAAAGGGCTATGTGATGCGTAAATGCTGCTACGACAGCAGCTCCAAGAAGAGTGAGTCTCATTCTTCATGAATAAAGATGCAGTATTTACTCATACGAATATTCTGTCATCGTATTTGCAGCTCCCTTCGGCAAACGCTCCTGGAAGATGTTCTACTGCACGCTGCGTGATCTTGTGTTGTATCTGCACAAAGACGAGCACGGTTTTCGCAAGAGTCAAGTGAGTTGATGGCGAGACAAGGGCTTCAATATTTAGTTGTATAATTATTACGAACTCCCAACAGATGTCCGACAATCTGCACAATGCAATACGCATACATCACGCATTGGCCACCAAGGCCAACGACTATACCAAGAAGCAACATGTGTTCCGTCTGCAGACAGCCGATCAGGCCGAGTATCTGTTCCAGACCAGCGACTCCAAGGAGCTCCAGTCGTGGGTGGAGACGATCAATTACGTGTGCGCAGCAATTTCGGCGCCACCTCTCGAAGGCGGCGTGGGCAGCCAAAAGAGGTTCCAGCGTCCGCTTCTGCCCAGCAAACAGTCCAAGCTGATGCTGGTGGGTATTACAGAGAGTCTCCTTTTGCCAGATTTTCATCTCATGATGCATTCGTCCGTGTTACAGAAGGAGCAGCTGGAGTCGCATGAGTTGCAGCTGGCCCAGCTGGAGCAGGAGCTAAATGAGCACAAAAAGGGTCCGATTCCCAGCAAGGGACTTCCTCTGCAGAACTATAAGGAGAAGGAGAGCTACTTGCAGTACGAGGTAAGGGTGGCCCATTTCCTAAGGCTTCCTACTCTAACGTTGCGAATCTCGCAGATCCGTCGCTACCGCACCTATGTGAGCATATTGAGCGCCAAGCTACTGGCGGACCAGCAGCAGCTGGAGCTGCAGGCCCAACAGCCGGCAACGGCGGTGGCGCACGACGAAGAGGCCGACACATTCCCAGTGGGCAACAACACCGCATGCCCGCCTTCTACGCCGCAAAGTATTAGCCTGCAGCAGCCGAAGGAGCAGCAACAGGCACCGCCAACGAACAGGTACAGTCAACAGCAGCGCCCTAGCGGCAGCAGCAGCTCCTCGTCCTCCGGCAATGTGCAGCAGGACATTGGCTGACGCGTGATGGGAGTTTTCTCAGCTTGTGTGGTTTAAGCGATCGCTCAACGATCAGCCCTCTGTTCTGTTCGCATAATTTCGTTTCTTTTACCGTTGATTAATTGTGTTGCTATTTTGTGTTTTGTCTGCTCCCCGACACTCCCTTAATCTTGTATTGTTCGTTCCGCAGAGCTCCCCGAATTTCGGGGACGACCAATATCTGTTGGCACTACCTGTTACGGGACTCGTTTTGCTGCTGTGTTTTGTTGTGTTGCTGGCATTACTGTACTGTTTCCACCATTATGATCTAGTGTGTTCCCCCATCTCTGTGTAAATATATATTTCGTGTGTGTTGTTGTTCCTTTCCTTTCATTCCCACAGATGTACAACCTTAATTTTGAATAGTTTTACCTACGATAACTACGTATAACAAACAATAACTGAATCCCAGACTAAAGTGTTGCGCGTAGGCAATTAAACCCACGAGGAGACGAAGACCAGATCGAACCCCTAATGTAATTAGTTCTTGTGCAAATAATGGTTTTATTTAAGAAGCAACCAACCACACCACATGCTGTGAAAACTCACTGAAAAAATCGTAAATGATATTTAGGAACTTAGAAGCTAAGAAAGGCATTCGGTTCAGGATTTAAATTGAACCGTAGAACTATAGAGAAACTGTTTTTTGTAGCACTTGTAGCTGACCGAAGTTTTGGCGTCACATTATATATATATATTTATAAATGAAATTGAGCGAAGAAATATGTAGAAAAACACGAAATGTGGTTCATTATCGGTAGCAGACGTTTAAACCTATGCTAAAAGCATTCTTAATATAAATACACCAGCCACATTCACACCTACCAAATAGCATTAACAAATTTTTACAAGTCTGCACGCATCCAGCAGAAAGTATCATCAACACCTAACCACCCGCACTCACCCTAACCGATGGTTAAGAGCACACAAGAACACACGTCGCCCACATGGGACTCATGCTAACCCGGCGACGGACCCTAGATGGACCCCAAACCAGTTGCTGTTATACTCGTTGCCCCCGTTGCATTTCGTTTCCCCGTTCAATTGCGTTCAACTCACCACCGATCAAAAGCAAAATCCAAATGGAAGAATTCTTCAATCTTACAGATGGCTCGATGTCTTCTGCTGCTGCAGCAGCCCCCTCTGGCGTCGCTTGCTATATTCGAAAAGCCATTAGCCAGCTTAGTCTCATGCCAAGATTTATGCTCCATAGCAAGAACAGCAACAGTCACAGCACAGCACACGAAGCACGCACAGGAGGCTAGCGTCGCTACAAGAGAGGTTCTCCCTGTACATGCCCCGACCCGACCCGTACCCGTGTCTTGAATGTGAGCAGGCTAATGCCAAACACCCAATGTTTAACTCGTTAACTCTCCAGTGTCCAGCTTGGCTTAGTGCAAACCTATATATACATACGATTTACGAATTTTCACCCACTAGCGACTTTTGTTTTGTTTCAAATCACAAATGCTAATCCCGCTTACCGTTCGTTCTACACTTGCAGAAAAGAGAAGAAAAAGAAATAATTTCGTTTCGTTTCGCTCTTGATTTCGATCATTTTCAACTCGCATACCACCAACCACCAACCAACACACAAACACACTTCCCAAACATCCGCATCCTGCGCATCCTGGCCACCGGTAAGTCCAGATCCTCGTATTCCAAATTGCAATTCAATGCGGAAGTGTGTATATGTATATATCGCTAATGATGTTTTTCAATATTTAAAAATTCGATATATCATATAGGACCTCCCTCCACATACACATCCCGATCAAGCATGTAACTCTCTTTTTCTGTCTTCCCTCCAGAGAAGCAGGAGCGGGCAGGCACTGCCACACGAACGAATCTGAATAAAATACTCCGAAATGCCACACGCTGCCTCCTCCGCCGGGAGCACATGAACACACTCGCATACACTCAGCACCACACACCCCCACACTCCCACTCGTACACTGTACGTACTCAAGCGTTACGGCTGTGCCGTGTCTGCCATTGAAGAAATCCGGAATCTGTGCACTTCAATTACTTTAACTTTAACTGTAACTGTAACCGCTAGGGAGCGAGTTAAGGAGGAGCGATCATTTGAGATAATTAGACTTTCAACAAGAACAACACACGATAATGAACTGTAACCGAGAATTTGAATCTTCGAAGGAGATCGAAGGAGAATCGATTAACCTTTGAAGGTCGTTCATCAAAAAAGACATCTGGCAGGAAAATTTTTTCGAAATTCAAATTCAAATAGAAATTCAATCTCAAGGACTCAAATTCGGGTTTCATCTGTTGCACGCAATATGTTCGACTCGATTCGACTTATTCAAACCACATTTTCTTCTGCTGGATGCCTGCTGACGAAGAACGAGAATGAAAACTGCTTATACACACATAGACTTATTATTACGAGAGTTGATAAACAATACTTACATCATTACCTATGCTATCATTATAAATGATAAAAATAAAAATTATAAATTATTGAATATATCTGCGCAAAGCAGATGGCGGTGAGGGCAAGAAGGAGCATTCGCATTACCCCGAGCAATTATTACCATACCACTTGATATGCTTTGCGTACGACTTGTTTATTGGCCTTTTGCCATGCATTATAACATTACAACATTACACACTTACTCCAATATTATGTACGGGCAAACATATATATTTATTTATACCAACAATTATTGGTTGATTACGCGACATGTCCATGTAGCTAGAATATAAAATTGAGTACGAGTACGGCCTGAAGCGAAGCAGGAGTATGGAGGAACAATAAGTTTAAATACACCATATATTTTTGAATATATTATAATAAATTATATTGTATTGTGTAATTATGTAAATTCAGATAATATAACATTGTTTATAATTAATTTTAACAACTCTACTGAAACGGCAATAAATTCGAGAGAAAAACAAAAGCAAACCAACTAAAGTGAAGATAAGATAAGTCCGAGAGCAAACCAATGCATATTGTATATTTATTTGGTAAAACCTTTTTAAGCTGGCTTTCGAGGGCAACACACTTGGTTTTAAAGCAATAAATCACCCTTCGACAATTCATTTAACACAACTTGAACCCATTTGTAGAGCGATAAAGAGGAGATCGTAGGGAAGGTGATTTTTATGTGAACATTTATTACTAACAGATAAGCTTTGAGTACCAGTTAGGAAGCCGTTATACTATGTATGCATATACACATATATATATATATATATACGATCTATATATAGTATATATATGAAAGCTCCTGTGAGCAACCCAACAATTACGATATGACTCATTAAATACTTCCAAAAGCATTAAGTCGTTTGTTTTTACTGCTCCGCCTTGAAGGTGAACGACGTATCCGTTTCCTCCAGCATGTTCTCCAGCCGCAGGCCCAATTGGCGTCGCTGCAAATCCACCTTTACCACCGATGCCACAATGCGGTCGCCGATGCCCAGCTCACTGTTGTTCATGTGGCTCTTGTGAATCAACCCATCGCGCTCCACACCGACATCCACGAAGGCGCCGAACTGGGTTACGTTAGTCACCGCTCCTAAATAGGAAAACAGATTGGTTAACTTGCGTGCTTAAAGGTAATCCATTAAAAAGCACTACTCACCAGTCACCACATCGCCCATGCTCAGCTCATCCAGCCGTGTTAGACCCTGCTTGAAGAGCGGCCGCTTGTCCAGATCGGCACGATAATCTTGCAGCAATTCGCGCTGCAGAGCAATCAGCACGAATTCCAACTGCAACAAATTAAAAAAGATTTTCGCAATGTTCGGAGATATTGAAGGATCCAGAACAAGTAGTATTTTTTCCTCCCATAACCCGCTATGATGGAACTCACCCTTTCCAAGGGCAGCTTGTGTTGCTTGGCCATTCGATCTACTTTGGCTTGCGAGGCAGCAAACTCACTTATACGTTTTATAAAGCTAGCCTTGCCTATATCCGTCAGCTTCATATCACATTCTGCCACAATACTGAAAAAAACACAAAAGTGGTTTAGAGTATTATTTGCATATTTAAAATTTTCCATTTTCGTTATGTCTAAGCTCTCCGAGCTGAAGCGCCAATATGACGAGCGCTGGCACTATCCACCGCCAATGCCGACGGGAAAGGTAACCGAAATTCTCTGCGGTGCTGAGCCCGTCTTCTGCGACGGTAAAACCATTTACGGGCACAACGAGAGTCCCGTATATAAGGCCTGCTGGGACCATCCCATTGATACGCCGCTTCAAACGCGGCTTGGCGTCTGCTGGGAATATCCGCCGGAGCGATACAAGCGTCGTCCTCTTCCGCGGCCCTGCCGGGGCTCTGCTATACCTTTGCATTTGCTAGAGCCCACATTCGAGCAGTGCAAGAATCCCTACACCCGCGGTGACTTCCAGCTGGAGCAGTGCGTTCACCAGCAGATCCTTGTACTTGATAAAAAACTGGGCAATTTGACGCGAGTTCTGGCGAGGGCCAAGCCCCAACAGATCCAGAAAGTGAAGGAGATGCGGTACCATGGTGTGCGTTATCGCCTCCTTAACGGCAGCACCGGCTGCACCAAGTTATATCCTGAGTATCTCAGCCGGATGACCGAAGAGCGGGCCCTCTGCGAGTTCCAGCGGGCCTACAACGCCGTTAATGAGTCCAAGTAACATAATGCCAAAAATGGTAACCATTTCAATCGTTATCTTTTGCACCCCTTAGCACAGAGTTAATGGCAGCGTTCCTGGATATGCGTGAATCTATGCCGGAGCTGGAGGTGCGCCTGTCCAGACTAGACAGGTCTCTGAAGAGCCCCTTTTTGCTGGAACTTGACCACGTGATGCAGGCCATTGAAGACCTAAACACCTACTTTTTTGGTGTGATTGTCAAGATGAAGTCTTGGGCAGAGCTGATGGATCCCATGAAGGAGCACTCCATCGAGGACTACTTGGCGCTTTTGACCAAGGAGAGCAACTTCAAGGACTTCATGAGTTCCGGCATGGATAACTGCACTTGCAAACGATGCGATAAAAAGGATCCCTTAAAGCCTTATCTGCCATGTTGGTGTCAGCACCCCAACTCCTGCGATGTTCATACTAATGCAAAGTTCGGTGTTGTCTCTGAATCCAAGATTTCCAAAAAGATACAGCAGGACGACTGTGATTTTGTTAAAGATTCGAGCGACACCTCCATGCTGGAGAAGGCGGTCGAGGGGCAGAGACAGTGAAGATCCTCACTCCTTGTTAAACAATAAAGTTAAATATTAATCGGACGCCTACCTGTCCGCCACTTTGTAGCTTTCGGGATGAACCCAAGTGCAGTCCAAGGGGTTCTGCAGACGCCCACCTACACTCAGCGGCTCGATGCGCACAAAGCCGGCGCATTGAACGTATGTCTTCTCGCCTATAGTTCTCACAGATAGCAGCTCCCTGCGGGTCTTGAACGGTCCCTTTGCCGACCGATGTTCTATAATCTTTTCCGCCTTCTTCTCCGATAGTCCAGCAATGTGCCTGCGGGCGGAGGGTCCAATAATAAATCTCCGCCAGGACTCATGGCTGAATAACATACTTGAGCACACTGAGACTAGCAGTGTTGAGGTCCACACCCACATAGCTTACACATTCGGAGACGACGTCTTTAAGCGATTCCGTCAGGGTCTTCTCAGACACATCGTGCTGATACATGCCGACACCAAGGTGACGCGGCTCTATCTTCACGTACTCACTTAGCGGATCGTTCAGGCGCCGTGCTATGGAAACTATAAAGCGATCGTTTAGGAAGCAGGAGTTGTTTAAATGGCTTTGCCCAATTTTCAAACCTGCACTCCGTTCGTTCGTATCCATATCGGGAAATTCCTTTGTGGCCACAGCGCTGCAGGAGTAAACCGAAGCGCCGTTCTCGTTAACGATGCTGTAGCGAATGCTACGGCTGTCCAGGATTCCGGCATGGAACATGTCGGTCAGCCAGTGCTCGGTTTCGCGGCAGGCAGTTCCATTGCCCAAAGCTATGATTTGGCAGCTGTAAAGGTAAAATTCACACTTATAGCTGAAGTCAGTCAATTGATCTCGTCTCGAATTACTTGTGGTTTGAGAGAAATTGAATCAGCTTTTGCTCTGCGGCCCGCCTATTGGCCCTGGCACCGTGTGGATAGATAACACCCGTGTCCAGCACATCTGCTGTCTCGGATATCACGGCCAATTTGCAGCCATTGATATAACCAGGATCGATGCCCAAAATGCGTTCGCCCTTCAAGGGTGACATCAACAGCAGCTGCTTTAGGTTCTTAGCAAACACGTCGATGGCTGCCTTCTGAGCCTTCTCCTTAAGATCAGCTCTAATCTGCCGGCATATCAAAGGCTGCACTGTAATCGGATTAGGTTACTGACACGATATCTAGAGCAAACCAAACTCTTCTTACACTTCTTCGAATAGCACTCCTCCAGTGATTTCGTGAAGATCTCCCTCCGAAGCGGATACTGCAGACCCTCCGTCATGTACTGATCAGTTATGAAGCGCATTAGATCCCGCTTAAGGTAGTCGCTCGTCTCGATTTTCACCGAGAGGAACTTGTGCTTCTCGCCACGATTGATGGCCAGCATCTGATACGGCTTTATGGTCTTAATGTCACCCTGAAAGTTGAAGTAGTTCTCAAATTTTGAGCTGTCTAACTTTTTGTCCACAATGGCATTGGATCCTTTGCTGCTGCTAGCTTTGCTGGAACCTGTTTTGGAGGACGACGCCGACTCTTTGGTCTTGCTGCACTTCAAGAACACGCGATGGACACTTTGTCTGAAAATGCAGAATCGAATTTCACATGATATATCGACATAAAGTTGCCGTAAGACGAAGGGCTTACAGTCTTCGGATCTCCTCCAAAACATTGGTATTTTTGCTGATGTTGTGTATTATAATGTTGCAGATTCCACTGATTACCAGCGCTTCCGTTGCTAATCCCTCGTTCGCTGGGTCCACAATTGATTTAATTTCTACTTTGGGTGGTGAGCCGTAAAGCAGACGGTCGGCGTACTCCTCCAGGCCCAGGGCTTTGGCCCGCTCCGACAGGGTGCCCTTGCTAGCCGGCTTGTAGGGGGCGTAAAGAAACTCCAGTTCCTCGTTCGTCTTGGCGCACATCAGCTCGTCCCGAATGTCCGCATTGAGTACGTTTTCGCGCTCCAACTGACTGACAATGTTCTCAGCCTTTTTCCTTAAATCCACGATATCCGTGTAGGTGTTCCGGATATCGCGCAGGCGATCAGGAGCTATGTGATCCACCAGGTCTCGTCGGTACCTACAAATATACATTACTTGGTATCAATTGATTCCAGCGATGAATACCACAGCTACCGGCAAATGAAGGGAATGGTGTTTTCATTTTCAAACAGCTGCACAATATTCCTGGCTGCCTGTGGCTGGATATTCTCTGTCTCGGCCAACAGCTCGTGAACATTCCACACCTTTCGGCGCTCCCAGAACGAACTGCGGCCTGTGGTCGACGGCCTGACAGCGGCTCCATCTGGCTGTGTTATCGGTGGCGGAAGTGCTTCGTCCTGCGGCTCTGGATTAGTCTCGTTGGGACAGGAATTTTCGTCCTCTTTCCCTTTCCTGGTGCGCTTTTTCTTGGCAGCCGGCGGTGCCTCGGCGGCTGCATCTTTGGAGGATGGCCAACGCTTGCGCTTGGAGCTGTGTGGAATAAGGATTAGTCTAACTCCAACCAAGTATACATTTGAAAGGGGTTATCCCACATACCCTCCGGCTAAGCCATCTGCAGCGCGATCTACCCCACGGTTGTTCGCTTCCCGTGGCCTGTACTCATCCTCCTCGGACTTAACATCGACCTCCGAGTCGGAAAGCTCAATCACCAACTTTTGTTTACTGGCTGCGGCGCGTCGCGGGCGGTTGGACATTTTGAATTAATCAAGAAACTCGTAATGAGCAGATCGAAACAGAAGAATCCACTTCAAAGTGGGTAAACGTTTATTTCTTTACTTTTTTTGAAGCAATTTAATTGTGATGAAATATTTAGCGGACACAAACCCAAACTTTACGCTTAAATTAAATAAGCAACATAAAAAACTCGGAATATAAAGCGATTTCTCAAGCCGCAAAATGCCGCTTCATGTTCGATTGCGAACAGCTGCTAGCGGCATTTATCGATAAGTTGCTGCCAAGCAGCTGATTTTGGTTTTATTTATAACTGTTTTGTATTTTGGTTAATTTATCAATGAAAATGCTTAAATATGCCTTCCAAAATGGCTTGCAACAGCGCAACAGGTGGCTCCGCCAGAAGTCCGCTCACATTCCGCAGCGAAGCTTCAACAGCAAAATCAGAAACATTGGCATACTGGCGCACATCGATGCAGGTGAAGAGTTATCTGCTTTAAAAAGCAATTTTCTAATATAGTTACCTGGCAAGTACAACCTTTTCAGGCAAAACAACGACCACAGAGCGCATGCTGTTCTATTCGGGCAAGACGCGGGCTCTGGGCGAAGTACATCGCGGTAATACGGTGACTGATTATCTAACCCAGGAGCGGGAGCGGGGAATAACGATATGCAGCTCGGCGGTCACGTTTCCCTGGAATGGTCACCGGTAAGGACTCGTGTCGCAATTACTTTACGCTTCAGCACTGATAATCCATTTAGCGTTAATCTGCTGGATACACCCGGACACATTGACTTTACCATGGAGGTGGAACAATCTCTTTACGCTGTGGACGGTGTAGTCGTGGTTTTGGATGGAACGGCTGGCGTGGAAGCACAGACGGTCACCGTTTGGACGCAGGCGGACAAGCACAAGCTGCCGCGTCTGATTTTCGTCAACAAGATGGATCGTCCCGATGCAGACTTTGAGAAGTGTGTTAACGATCTGAAGGCGAAGCTGGAAACGCAGCCTGTGTGCTTACAGTATCCTGTGAAGAGCGAAGATGGAGTATTGGGTGGGCATTGGCCATAAACTCAGTAAAAAGTATATAATCGGGCTGGGTTTTCTCTGCAGCCATTAATGATGTCATTACCCTGGAACGACTGAGTTGGCAGCAAAAGGACTTGGGCCGCAGCTACAAGAAAACCAAACTGGAGCCATCAGATGAACTACGCGAGCTGCAGGAGAGGCGAAACGAACTGATTGACACGCTGTCGGGATTGGACGATGAACTGGCTGACGTTGTAATCAGCACGGAGAGCTTTGACAAAGTTGATAGCGTTTTGATTGAAAGGGCCCTTCGAAGGGTAACAAGTCAGGAAAAGGTGGTGCCAGTGCTCCTGGGTTCTGCGTACAAAAACGTTGGCATTCAGCGGCTGATGGATGCCGTGAATGCCTATCTGCCGGCGCCAGAGGAACGCAATCAGATCTACGATTGCTTCGGGTAATGCTTAAATGTATAAAGTCATTCTTGTACACTTAGCAATCCTCCGATTTTCAGAACTGAGGTGGCTGCCAAGGTCTTTAAGATTGTGCATGACAAGCAACGAGGACCTCTGACACTGGTGAGGATTTTGCGCGGCGAGATAAAGCGAGGCATGCGCCTGATATCTGCTCGTGGTCAGGCAGAGGTGGTGTCTAAACTGTATGAGCCTTTGGCTGACGAATATCGAGAGGTCAGTTCTCTGCAGGCCGGAGATGTGGTCATTTGTGCGGGCCTAAAGGTAAGCAGTACTCAAGACTCACACTCAATAGTCAAGATTTTCCACTACATAGTCCACAGTGACTGGCGATCTGCTGACCTCCAGTCAGTCAGCTCTGAAGAATGCTCAGAAACGCTTAAAGCAAAGTCTAGGCACATCTACCAAGGACGAGGACGACGAATACTCCGACGAATCAGACGAGCTCTTCGCCTTGGATCCGCCCATACCAGACGCTGTGTACTTCTGCTCCATCGAACCACCCAGCGTATCCTCGCAAACGGCTATGGAGCAGGCTCTTCGACAGCTGCAGCGCGAGGACCCTAGTCTGCGGGTCAGCTACGATACGGTAACTGGACAAACAGTGCTCGGCGGAATGGGTGAGCTGCACATGGACATCATCAAGTCGCGCATCCTGAGCGAGTACAAAATCGACGTCGAACTGGGACCTCTTCAAATCGCCTATAAGGAGACCATTGAGTCGAACGCAATAACCACGTTGAGCGTAGAGAAGGAAATCGCTGGCAGCAAGCAGAATGTCAGCATTACACTGGAGCTAGTGCGGGACCAAAGCGAGTTGTTCAGGTGACCCAAAGTGGAGCTTGTCTGGAAATCAAATCTGACTGTCTCTGTTCTTCCATAAAAGCTTAGATAAATCTCCGGAAAATATGCCGAACCTCAACACACTACGACCACGCATTATTCAGGTCCTGCGAAAGGGTTCCATCAGTGCTTTGGAGCGTGGACCTCGTGTGGGCGGACAGGTGGTGGAGACGCAGATTCGTCTGCACAACGCCACCATTGGTCGGGGCACTGCCGACTCCTTTGTCATGGCCACGGCAGCTCAGTGTGTTCAAAAGGTAAATAAGAGCATTAATAGATGACCTTTAGTGGTGTCTTCATAATAGTTAATGCTTGACAGTTGCTCAGCACGAGTGGAACTCGTCTGTTAGAACCCATCATGGCCCTGCAAATCGTGGCGCCCAATGAACGTATCTCTGGGATTATGGCAGACCTCTCACGACGGCGAGCCTTGATCAATGATGTCCTGCCGAAGGGTGACCGGAACAAAGTAAGTTTTGCAAATTTTCAATACGCAATGGGACTTTCTATAGCCTTATTCTTTCTCAGATGATCCTGGTGAATGCACCACTGGCCGAGCTCTCCGGATACTCCAGTGCTCTACGCACTATCAGCTCGGGCACAGCCAGCATGACCATGCAACCATGTGGCTTCTCCTCCATGAACTCTGCGGACGAATCGCTGGCGGAAAGGCGAGCCCAGGGCCTGGAATGAATGAATGAATATTGTTAACTAGTTGTATTTTCGTCGCAGCCCAGCAAGCAGTGTGTCAGATGCCAGCCCACAGCTGGGCAGGCTGTATGTGTTTGTAATCGTCATCTGTTTAGCAATATAGATTTATTGGGGATCAATCCACGTCGGACGTGTTTTAGTTCAAATTTAAATTGGATTCGAATTAGCATTAAAATTGGATTTCTTTCCGGTTAATCTGTAGATTTCCCAGTCATGGCTTTCTCCACACAGAGGGAGTTCTTTCACGTCCCGTTTAGGAACGAGTCCTATGAGTTCGAGTGCATCGAAGCCTGCGTTAAACTGAAGACCTATCCGTCAACGGTGGATGACAGGTCGTGGTCAGCCAACGAAGATAGAAAGTCACAATTCGTGGCCGATCTTGTGGCCTGCAACTCACCCGTAAAGTCGTCACGTGGTGGAGATAGTGGTTCACCAAGAGCGAGGACTGCCGATGGACGGCCAGAAGATGTGTACGGAAGTAATCTCTTGGTGGGCGACAGCCTGATCAATGCCGCCGACGACACAATTGGGCGCATGCAGGATCTGATGATCAAGAACAACATTCTAAAAAAGAAGCTGGACGATTCCAATGACAAACTGAAAACGGCCAAGGAAGAGAGTGATGATATAAAACGGATAATGGACCAGCGCTACGATCCGCAAAAGAGCAAGGACCTCAAAAAAAAGATCAAAGAGCTAGCCGATGCCGGTAAGATCACTCCGCAGGACGAGAAGGACCTTGGAGATTTACAGAAGGCAATCGACGACATGAACAAGGCCCACGACATCCTAGAGGCGGAGAACGGCAACCTTAAGCGGCTGATCGAGAAACAGTCGAAGAGGTGCCGGCTGGACAGCGTTAAGATCGAGCCTGAGAAAAGCAACGACGTTCCCTATTTGCAAAAGAAGATCGATGATCTGGGGAAAGAGGTAACGCTGCTGCGTCAGGCGGAGGACGAGAAAATGAAGGGTAGCGGGCCTTCTGGCAAGGGCGGGTACTCCCCCGAGACGGATCCAAACAACATCCAACGGATACTTGCTGAACGCGATGCCCTGAGAAAGAAGTGCAAGGAACTGGCTGAGCTCAGCGATAAGGTCAACCAGCTGGAGCAAAATGCCAACGAGGCGGCACGCCATTCGGGCGACCTCGAAGAAAACCTCGACCAGCAGAACCAGTGCATGAACGATATGCAACGCGAAATGCTGGATATGCAAAATTACTACGAGAACGAGGTGGACAAGGCAAAAGGGAACGAGGAGATACTCAAGGTAAGTTATCGAAACCTGAATTCAATAACATTCTATGGATTCTCTCCCCAGTGTCGATGCAAACAGTTGCAACAGGAGGCGATGGCAGCCAAGGCCGCCGCCCAGCGTGCCAAGTGCCAACAGATGGAGATCGACGTTCTGCGCAACGAGCTCCGGAAGCGAGACATTGCCATCAACGCCTATGACTGCCAATACAAGCAGCTTATGGTAAGTATAATCGCTGAGCTACTCATATCTTACAAGTACCTTCTGTCCCCTCCGCCAGTTGAAGGCCAAGATGTTCAAGACTGCAGGCTACCGTTTCCTCGACGACCTACCACCGGACTGCCGCCCGGACTGTAGCGCGGACGGTGAGGAGGAGGACGATGGAGACTGATAGCTCAAGAACCGGAACGCTTTCCTTTTTTTCGATCAGATTGTTTCCTAATTTCCGACAGCCATTTCCCGAAATCTAAAGTTTTCAAAATTGCAACCCATACGCGCCAACCTCAAATAGTACTTTTGAAAATGTCAAATTCCTTGAAATAAAAATATTTTTAAATATTAACAGCCCCAAAAGTATTCGATTGCTGCACCTGGGCAATCGATTGGGGTTTGTTTACTTAATCGATGTTTCGACAAACTGTTTAAGTGTGCCCAGTTGCCGTCTAGGGGAAAATCTGTGTCGTTTATTCGTCAAATAGTGGTATTGTAAGACAATTTCCGAGCATAATATGCAGGTCTAAGTCAAAAGTTTATTGTTGAGGAGTTTTTATATAATAAATAAATTGCCATGGAGAAGATTGTGTCGGCCAAAGCTTGTCTTAGACTGCTTCAGGTAGGTGTTGGAGTCCATGGGCATCGATTTATATCTCTACCAACACGGTTTTAATTGACAACTGCAGGCAATGCCCACAGTCTCATCTGGAAATCTGGGTGTGCTGGCTCCTCCCGTGCAAAACATGCTTCAGTTGCAGCAGGTGCGCCACCGGCAGACTAAACACTGGAAGCCGGAGTTCAAGCGTCTGCGTAAGATGAAGTTCGTCAAGATCGATTTGCCCAATCTGCGCGAGAAGCCGGAGGACATCAGCAAGGAGGAGATGCGGAGCCGGATGAAGGAGCGCGGTGTGCTGCCGCCCCGTCCCTGGATGGAGCGGCCTTTCCACATCAGTTGCACTGGCGGCATCTTCGAGGCGTTTGTCCCGCCCGAAGGCGATGGAAAGAAATCGCTCATATCGACAACCGGCGCCAAGCAGAAACTAGAGTTCCTGGAAAAGAAATCGAAAAGCCTTATGGCCGTGCGCAAGATCCGCTCATACGAGGAATCCTTCAGCACCGACGATTTTGGCGCCGAGGCACAGGATATCTACATCAAGGCGCACACACACATGGCGGCCAAGGAGAAGTACCAGATCCGCGAGTTCGTCACCGAGCGCTGCTATCCGGAGATGATGCACAACGTCAAGGACAAGACGATTCGCTGGAAGTTCCTGCAGTCGTTGGAGCCACCTCGTGTGGTGCACGCCCGTTGCACCGAGGTGATTACCAAGGAGAACCAGTTCGCTCAGGTCACCGTGCGCTTCCACAGCCAGCAAATGCTGGCCATCTACGATCGTTTTGGCCGGCTGATGCACGGCAGCGAGATTCTCACCAAGGATGTGCTTGAGTACGTGGTCTTCGAGAAGCACATCTCCAATGAGTACGGCAAGTGGAGGCTGCACGACAAGATAATTCCCGATTGGCTGCCGGCCAAGCAGCCGGCGCCCATCACCTATCGCCTGATCGAAGATGCCGAGACGGAGGCCCCCGAGGAGCTCAGTTCCGGCGAGGAGACCAAGCATCTGGAAGCGGCCAGCGAACATCCAAAGGAGCAAATTCAGCTGGCCACACCGGTAGAGAGCAGGGCGAAACCGTCTATGGCCATATGATTGTACTTTTTGTGGGCCGCCTGGCGGCTCAGACGATTGCACGTTAATGTTGTCCAATAGTTTTCGAGTCGCCATTAGTTAAAAATAATAATTTCTAAAAATAATTTTTATTTGTTTTTGTTTCTTAATATTTCATTTATATACGTTACTTTTCTGAATTGGAAGTTTTTTAGAAGGTTTATTTATCCTCTTAGAAGCCATAAAGGAATTTTTTCTTTTAAGTTTTAAAGAGAGTGTACTAGAAAAACTCTATGTCAAGAAACCATTAGGTCTATCAGGTGTGATTTTTATTGTCTGTTACCATTAACCATTAGGTCTATCAGGTGTGATTTTTATTGTCTATTTTCTTAAATTTCTGGTAGTTAAAAGTTTAGACACAATGTGTGCCTAATTCAAAGTAAGGTGGATGACCTTTCCTCCTCTTTCAGTTAATTTACTCCAACTAGGTAACCCTAAACACAGACAACTTAAAGAACGTCAGCTATATCTACTTAAATATAGCATACCAAATGCTGTAAATATTCATTTATACATTAAACTCAATATTCAGTACCTCGTGAAAAAGCAAACAATTAGGCAAGACACACAATAGTTGATATATGTTTGGTTTTATATTTATACAAAAATTAATGCTAATGCTTATGTTTGAAGGCTTTTCTCAGTAAATTACATACGAATGCTCGTCATGGATTGTGTGTGTGGACATTAGGTAGGGTATACAGTAGACAGCAGACGGTGTCAATAAATAGTGCACAGATATATATATACAGGAAAGATCAGTAAAGCCAATTTATTTGCATCTGGGACAGCTGTATCACACGAAGCTACTGCTGGGCTCATCCAGGTAGGCACACCGTGACCCGGCCGCCGCCTCTTCCAGAGACTTGCGGCCCAGTTCCAGTGGAATTTTGCTCGCAAACGTCGCTGATGGCGTAGGCGTTTCTTTGGGTGATGTAGGGGAGACCTGTTTGGTAGGTGAGAACCTATTGCAGTAGTTGCTGGTGGGTTGGGAAACGGCTACGCCCCAGTTGGAGGGCTTGATGGGCAGCACCTTTGGCTTGGGCGGCAGCGGTGGCGGCGCTTTGGCGAATTCAGTTTGGTCCTGCGCCTCTGTTGGCGATTCAGTCTCTTGCTCCTGGTCCACCTTCATGGGCGACACCGGATGGTGGCTGCGTGTGATGGATAGCCGAGGTGCCGGCTGTGGAAGCTCCATGGGAGAGGGTGGCACTTTGCCAACGGGGCTCAGGCTGGCCCGCACCTTACGCAGCTTGGACACGGCTGCACTGAGATTCTCCTTGTTCTTTAGGAAATCGGGCAGATCAAAGTTTATCTCGGTGCCCCGCTGATCCTCCAGTCGTGCCAGCTGTGCTCGCTTCAGGCCCTCGAGTAGTTCATCTGTAAAGGCAAAAATCCCGAAATTAGTTGACAGTTCTTCGGCAGAGGCACTGCAAGGCTACCCACCTTGGTGCTCGGCTACTCGCTCCGTCACCTGCAGCTTCACACCCGCCTTCAGCTTGGCTATAATGGGCTTCTTGGGATCCGCGGCCCCCGTCGCTTGTACCGCCGCTTCCTCGGACTGCTGGCTGCTGGTCGATTTCTTCTTAAGCTTGGGCAGCTTGCTGCCGGGAATGTTGCTGCCGTCGCGCTGCTGGCGCCGCATGCGTTCGAACAAGGAGGAAGACGTCTCCGAGGGTGCTTCGTTGGATTTCATGGAGCACAGGTCGCTGGGGCGCTGCTTCTCACTGCCAGCTGCCGCTGCAGCATCTGCCTTGCTGGCCAGTAACTCGTTGAACACTTTGTTCGTCAGCTCATCCAGCTGTCCCTGCGGTAGCGGCTTCATCGGTTTGCATTGCTTCGGCGGCACGCTACTACCGCCGCCTGCCTGAAAATCCGAATGGAGTAGCACGATGCGTAGACGCTGGCCATCGGCCATAGTCACCGGCTGATTGAGGTCCAGAGGCGCTTGTGTGTCCCTCAGGATCACCTGCACCTGCTCCATCTTGTAGTTATACTTGTTGAGAATGGGCCGGATCACCTCGTGCAGCTGCTTTTTGGGCTTGCTCTTCACCGAAATCACCTTGGGATCAGGCAGGTCCAACTTGAAGGCCACGCGTCGCTCGATGACCACCTCCTTTCCGGCCAGCAGTTGCGATGGCTGCTGCACATCAATGGACTTGGTGCTGCCCTGGAACACGATGTCGTAGTAGGGATACACCAGGTTTCTCTTCTCCAGCAGCCGCTCCACCAGCTGGCCCACCGTTTCGCCAGCCCGTGTTTGCACAATTGTGGTGGCTCCATCGGTGAGGATCACCCGGCACAGCGAGCACACGCTCTCCGCACTGGCACCCTGGCCGCCGGCTGTAGTGCCTGCGTCGAAGGAGGACAGCGACGAGCGGGAACTGTGCAAGTCGCTCAGGGAGTTCTGTCCGGAGACGAGCTTAAGGGATGCACTGGTGAGCAGGGCGGGTGGTGGTAGTGGTGGCGCCGGCATCAATGTACTCTGCAGGTCAGCCATTATCTCCGTGCGATCGCGGGACTTACTCCGCGTCTTCCGGTGCCAGGGAAGTAGGCTCTTGCGCCGCCGATCCTCTGCATTGCTGGCCGATTTTTTGAGCTGTTTAAGCCAGATACTTGTATTACTGATGTATTGTTGTGATCATTCGGAAACTCACCTTAGAGGAGGCGGCCATGTGAAAATTCGTCTTGAGCAGCTCGTCCAGATCGGATCCGTTGTAGGGCAATGCTTGGCCCTTCTGCTCCGCCTCCACGCAGCTCTTGTAAAGATCGGAGCGGATGAAGCGTTGGTAGCTATCGAACTTCATCAGATTAAAGATCTGCTTCTGGGCCGGGGCAAAGATGTCGGGAGCGGCGCCGGCGAGCTTCTCCTCGGTGAGGCTGCGTGCCTGTGAGTCCACGTTGACGGGATCGCTGCTGCTGTTGGCCAGATGCTTCCCAAAGATCTCCCGGGCCAGAGATGCTCGCTCCGTCTCCGATTCGACCAGGCGATAGCGCTCGCAGGCCGTCCAAAAGTAGATATTCTCCGCGGAGAACTCTTTCTTGAGGAACTCGGAAAAGGTCTGCATACCAGCGGCATCCTGCAGCATCCGCTCGAAGGAGCCACCCCAGCTGCTGGGACCGCCCTGGTCCTGCGCCGTATCCGAGTTAGTCACAGACACTGAGATGGCTGATGGCGGGGCGGGCGTGGTCAGGATCTTGGGCACCTGCAGCAGGCTCAGCTGTTGTTGGCTGCGCGTCGGCTTCAGATCCGGATCCAGCATCAGCGTCTTGATGTACACATCGTTGTCGGAGGCGTTCATTGATGCAGTACGTCTCACCAAGGGCGACGAGTGGCCCTGCTGCGGCTGCTGTTGCTTGGCCACCTTGTCGGAGCGTGGCGTGCGGAAGGAAGACTGTCCCCAGGCTCGGCGGAAGGGCGAGGCATTGGCGGGCAGAGCGCGGTTCTGAAAGAGACAGAGAAAAGTTGTGGATAAAAAGAGTTTTTGACATAAAATAAAATATTAAATGTAATAAAGCTTAAAACGACTTAAAAGAAAGAATTCATGTATAAATATTTCTAAATTAAGGAGTCTTAAAACAATCAGAGACCACAGAAATGATTGCTTGGAAAGCAGAAACATGAAAATCTTCACTATATTTAAGCTGCGAATTAGGGAATGCAAACATACATTATGTGAATGTATCTATAAGACTTCAAATAAGTATTTTCTATACTTTATTCCCCTAACAAAACCTACAAAGAAAGTGAGCATTCTCTACTTGTTTTAATTAAGACCAAGTCATTCCAAGTGCAAGTACCCAATGAGATGGAGGATAAAGAAGATGTCGATTCATGGACAATTTACAACTACAAATTGCGGGCACCCCAAGTCCGGCATGTCATTATCATGGTCACAAGACGGGCACGATAAACTTTTGAACTCCTCAAGTTAGCTTATGAATTTGTTTGTGTGACGCACATGGTGGGTCCCCTCCAGAACTTTCCTATTCCCCATTGGGAGTTGAATCCCTTGCGCTTATGATGATGATGATGATATTGAAATGATGATGGTGGTGGTGGTTCTCCAAGCTGCTGCTATTCCCCTCGGCTTGGTGCACTTGTTGGAGCCACGATAATCGCTGCTCAAACAGACGGAGAGTCTCTCTATCTCTATTCCCAGAGTGATCATTGTGTATTTGTGCATTTCCCACCGACTGTTCGTTTAACGACAGCTTTTGTGCGCCATCCCCCCTGTTTTCGGGAGATTAATGAATTCCAGTCCCAAACTCCACTAGACCCATCATTCTATTCAGATCTCGGGTTTCGCAGAAACCATAACTCACTCACTCCCCGGCTGTAACATACGAAAAAGCATTCGGTTTGTCGGCTGCCGATGATCGTTAAAGATAAAAAAGAAATTTTAAACATTTCCGGTCGGTTTTAGCTAGCTCTCTATGTGTCTTTTTGAACGTCAAAAGGGGGAAAGGCAATTTTCAGTCATTTCTGTTCATTAATAGAAACCAATTTGTATCGAGAGCTGGGCTCGGGTTAGTTTATAAAGAGCTTCTCCGACGCACTCTGCCAATTGAGCGTATTGAAAAATGTTGTAAAGACTTTTACGTCAATAACCGAATGAGTCCTTAAAAGAAGAAATGTCAATTTCATCATCTGAAGAAATTTCCACAATTCTGTGACGCCATAAGTCAACAAAAAATATAGGGAAATATATATGCAATGGACTGAGATAAGCCCTCGGAATGGACTTTTTATCATTTTGTGGAAAAGCAAATTAAATATGTGGGTCAAAAGGCAAACAATACTCTGAAACTACTTAAGCTGCACTCGAGTTTGGCTTTGTTTTTTTCCCCCCAAAGGGGGACACAAATTTTTAAAAATTCTCTCTTTCAAGAAAAAAAAAGACCCGAACGCGACAAACAGACTGACAAGCACTCATCGAAATCAACGAGTAAGAGCTGCGAGGCGAACATAAATCAACGCTGATTGCCAAACAATGGCCGGGTACAAGGGGTATCCAGTCATAAGTAGGAAGTGAGCAATTTGCCAAAGAAAATAATTAAAATAAATAAACGCTGGCTAATTCGCAGACTGTTGACTCCCAGAGACCAAAAGTCAGCTGTGAACTAGAGGAGATCCAGGGCTATACGAAGTAAACTACGTCAGAATGAGGCCCCATTTAAATTTAACCACTGAAAAATCACACAGCTGAAGAAAATACATTGAAAAGAGAAGCGGCCGCCAGTGCAACCTCCACTCCGTTCCATTCACTGGACAGATGTAGAGTTAGGGGGAGTGGAGAGCATATTTCTCCGCTTCAGTGGGCACTGACTTGGACATTTTCCGGTGGCTCTGCTGGCGGGTACGTTCACATCCACGTCCATATCCCCATATCTGCACTCCCATTTACATGGATCGCGCTCTCTTTGCTTCTCTTTGACTCATCTTAAACTCATCATTATACACGGAGAAATTAGAGATTTCGACTTAAATTCACTGGGCTTGATCGATTTTCTCCCTCGATTGTGTTCTATCATTCTATAATTTTAATAGCATTAAATCCAATTACTAAAGAACAACTACAATATCTATATTTAAAACAGAAAAACTTATATTCCATTCGCTTTACCTAACTGGTGTGCCGTGTAATATTTGCCCCTGTGTAGTAGCTAGGGACTCGGCTTAACTCTTCAGCTCTCTCTAGCCGAGTGCCAAGTCATTGGGCTGAGTTTGCACTTTGCGGCGGCGGAGAGCTGAAACCTCACCGAGTCCCACGAGTAAATTATCCACAGTGGCTTGCGGCTCGGGTTACCACTCTGCCGCCGAACTTATCCACATTACAATTTCTCCGCAGGCTTTGCCTGATCGGCAACCTGTCGCCATCTGGGGTGGCACCCAATTAGCAGGGCTCCGGTAATTGGAGTCTGGAGCCGACGAAGCCGGTGGAACCGCAACAGGCAAATACTTGACGGTCCGCTGAACTTGATGGAAAATCGGATTCCATCGAAGGGTTTCGCTGGGGGAGTTCGCTTCGTCAGAAGCTCCATCATATCGAGCGTTGAGACACTCGAGAATATCACGTAGTCTCGTTTGGAAGCGAAACCCACCCGTAATCCATATATTGGTTCGAGCAAATATCACGCATATCTGTTTCTTGAGAAATACATTTCGAGTGATAAACAAAGTGTACTCAGGGCGGGCAATGGGTAGCATGATATCAAATATGACGAAGATCGTTTCGGGGGAGCCTCAATTCAGAGACTCAAAATATCTATCGTCGTCTAGAAGAAGTTCCCCGAAGTGTGCCAGCAATTCGGGGAATTGCTGATAAATCATAAACAGCCCCTATATTTGTATGTGCTCTCCTGTATATATGCAGCTGCCGCAAATAATGCTCCTCTTGAAAAGACATCCAGAAAAATATTATACCAGACCATACATTTTCCTTTAGTTTATATTTTCTCAATTGTTTTCCAATTTGATAATATTATTATGACTTCCACTGTATGTGGGCATGAGTGTACTGCACACTCGACTCCATACATATGCCATATTTATGAAATTCCAACAATGAAATCGAATCTTATCTAAGGAAAGGCCGACAACAATGGAGTATTCTTGATTATGGATTGGGAATACGATTCGAAAAATAGGCGTCTTGGGGGGAGGAAGGGATATATATAAAAGATTTAACATGTTAGGAATGCAAATGATAAACTAACCATAACCGTGATTTAGCCAGAACCTACCCGGCTTGATCGCTTCTGATTTTCGCGATTTAAAAATTCAACTTTTATTTTTGTCTCAACTCTGGAGTTTTAATGTCTTTTTTGCGTCTTTTGCCAAAGGTGTGTGTGTGTGCGTGCGTGTGTGTTTTGCGTGGGCAATGCAATGGCAGAAAGCGAAAACGTGCCGCTTTTGTCAACTCGCTTTGGCGCTTACTTTAATTTTCTCTGACTTTATTCGCACTCGAATTCACTGCTGCTCGGCACTCCGCACTTCGCTCTTTGCCCCGGGGCCTTTATGTAATTGCTTTATTTCACTAGCAAGCGAGCAATAGTAGTAACTCGGCGTTTCACGGAAAAGGAAAACCCCGAGAGTCGCGTACCAGCCGCTTCAACGCGAAAAGTATCTTTGGGATGCGAGTTGAAATCTTTACATTATCGTTAGCTCGAAAGCCAGATACAAAATACAGAGATACGAGCAAAGAGAGCGAAAGAGCGGCAGAGAGTATAGCACAACAAGGGAGAGTGCATTCGAAATTGAGCGATCCACACTGAGCACAAAAATGTTTAATAATTCAATTACCTAGGGTAATACAAAATTGTACTTAGGTTTTGTCAATAATATTTTTAAAATATTTACCGAATTTAAAAAATAAAATTTCAGATATTTTTGTTACGTTTGGTCAGTTTTGTTTCTTTTTTTTTCCGAATTTTACCATTAATTTGCCAAATCGACTCCACTGTGTGATCGTGGCTCCACAACAGCTGGCTTAACGTTTGGGGGAGGCAACCAACTATTGGCGCTCTCGCTCTCGCTGGCTCTCTGGTTTTCGAAATTCGAACTCGACTCCGTCTGTTTGTGTGTGTGTTTGCTTACTCATTCTCAATGAGAATGCCTTTTGTTCGTACGTCGCTCTTTGTTGCTGCTATTATTAATGTTTTTGTTGTTGTTGGCTTTGCCTATTTGCCTGACACCGGCTGTTGCCTGGCATTTGCTTTTGTTGTTTGCATTGCTGCTTATGAATGAACGGCACACATGCGTGCATTGAAAGGTACGCGTGTGTGTGTGCACAGCATGTTGTGGGAGTGTTGCCTCACCTCTCCATCACTGGCTCTCTCTCTCTCGGCGTGTGACGCATTGTTTTTGCTTGTTAATTAATTGCCATTTTGGTTTTGGCCAATTAATTAAGCTGCTCGGCGCATTGTTGCACATTCAACACAAATGCCCATTTAAGTAGGCAATGGCAAAACGGCTTAATGAGCCACAAAGTTGGGTGCGCAAAAAAAAAATGCCGCCGAGTAAATAAATTGCTCTATTTTTAGCCAAAAACGCTGGCAAATAAATTAAGCGATCTCCCTTCGCGAGCGATGTAAACAAAGAGAGCCAGACAATTGGAATAATTAAAATGCCAAGTTAAGGCAAACTGGAATGCGGGCGGCAGATGCCTTGTTGTTGTTCTTATTGCGATTCCACTGCCACTGCTATTGCTTGTTTCCCTCTGCTGCTTTTACTGCCTTTGCTGCGCATTTGCTTGATAAATTAAGCAATTTGCAGATATCCAATGGCAGGGGGTGGCGGTGGGCGATTTGAAGCGCAAAGAACGCGTGGATACCCCCAACTGCGGCCACTTTCCAGATCATGTGAGCGCAATGGAAACCTCTCCAATTTTTTGCACCGCGTGCGCGCTTTTGTCTATAATTTCACAGTTATTTATGATCTGTTTAGTTAAAAAAGATAGCAAAAAGGGAACGATAATTTTCCACATTTTACGCACTTTGCTCTGGCTTTTCTCCGCGTTTGTGCGTGAGCTACATACAGTGGCTATATGTACATATGAGTTTAATTTCGAACAATCGTATCTGTTCCGTTCTCAAAACCCACGAAATGCAAAAACAAACGAGCATTTTACATTCGTGGACTTACAGTACAACTTCACTAAGTAAAATTTAAGAAATTTAAAGCAATAATCTTACTTTTACTGATGTTTTCTAAATTATACAAATTATTGGCAAGTCTTACAATTTAGCTTTTGAAATGGATTGAAAATATATAAGATGTCAATGAATTCAATATAGAAACACGTTTTTTGTAAACGTTTTTGACCTTATCTATAGATATAAATACACTACTGACTTCCCAAACTTTTTAATACGAAACGTTGTACCTTTAACATTGTTTCATTGCAAAAAAATGCATGGTTCTTTACATATTTAATAATATTAGTATTGATATTTATACTATTGGAAACAAACTCTTTTGTAAAAAAAAAAAAATCTTACTGAAGTCTGACTGTATTGAATTTTTTTGAGCAATTGCGGCTCGCTGTGAATTAAATTAAATATCCGGCATGCCGCTTGTTTGTCTTGGTTCTTTTCGGTTTTCGTTAATTTTATGGGAGCTAATGCGGGTCATATGCGTTCCGAATGCTCTCCAGGCGGAAGATATATGTACAGGAATCCTACGGATGTGCAGTTCGACTTTTTACAATGCCCACAATCGTTTTACGACTTTTATATGGCCCATGTGGGCAAACCGAATGGAATATTTACTTAATTTCTTTATTGATGAATGAAGATGGTAAATAGCGTAAGCAGCGTGGGCCATTTCCCCACTTGGCAACCGTAAAAACCGCTGGGCGGTGAGGGCGAAGAGGGGGACGGAGTCGGTGGCCAGCTCTCCAATGGGTCTCATTGAAAAGTGAAATGCGACACGCGACGCCCATACAAATGCGACAATTAGAAAGTCATTATGGCGGGCAATTGGTGTCCCGATTAGGAATTAGAGGCGACATCTTCACCTGGCACTTTGCATACCTAAAGTTCAGCAATTTCAAGATACAAATATCGGTAAGACACTATTTTTGCCAGATTAAACTTAGTTCTGATAGTGCATCGGTAGGGATCTTCTTCAATTAGCGACCTGATCCTGCGCAGAACCCGGGGGATTGATTGATTTGTGGCATTACAAACAAACGCATTTTATTGGACTATAAACTATAATCCAATCTAGATCTAGGATGCATCGAGCGATGGCAAGATAAACATCGTAAGGTCGACGAGTTCGAAGATCACTGGGGGTTCTCTAGGGGATTCTGCGGAAGCCAGGTGCCGCCATACGGAAGACTCGACGGATTGCGCGGATTCGTATTAATGGGAATTTATTGACGACGACTCGGGCATAAATAAACAGCTTCCACCGAAAAAATATGAAGAGTTGGCGTAAACAAATTCGAAAAGGGAGATCAGGGAATCTTTGGGGCAAATCACCTTGGCGCCAGCTGGGCAGGAGCACTCATCTAATTATATTGGCTTGAGGCGCTAGAAATGGATAAGTATTTCACGGAAATCATCTAGGACGGGCAACCTCAAACTAAGTTTAAGTATTTTATAACAGCTAAGTTAAGGGTCTCTAAAAATCATAAAATAAATTTCTGACATTTTACAAGAATTATCTAAAAGATACCCCGCAACTAAAGAAAATAATTCCATCAGTAAACGCTTTTGTTTTTATTTGCAATGTTTATAATTTGGTGCTTTAAAACAAGTACTAAACATAAATACAATAGAAAGTTGGCCTTTGCTCTTATTAGTTGAATTTTAGGAAACTATAAACAATGGAATCTATATCTAACCTATAGAATGTAGTGCTAGAAACCCACATTTGCTCGACTTAACTTAGTCTTAGGTTATAAAATACTGTCTTAATGAGTGCCCTCTAGCTGAAATTCGTGAACATTATCCACCACAAAGTCGAACTATTCATTTTCTCGGAACAAGAGGGAGGCTGTGATCTAAAAGTGACTCACGCGCATGACATTGGTGGCATCGCGAAGTGGCGGCGGCTTGCTGAAGTCCATCTGCTGCACTGCATCTGGATCGCTGAGGGATCGTCGCAGAGTGGTGACCGAGGCACGCTTGGCGTGAAAGGAACCTCGCAGGAAGCGCGCAAACTCGCACGCAGCGTTCCGTCCGGCGCGGCAGACCGCTCGCGGCGGCGTCACCTTGAAGCTGGGCAGCAGGGGGGCGTGCATCTCGAAGGAGGAGTCCGGAGAGAGGTTGCGGCTGTTGGAGCTGCCCGACTGCGAGGTGAGATTGGAGCTGGCCGAGCTGATGCCGTCGTCGTGCTCCTCTTCATCCTCAGAGGTCGTAGCTGCTTCGTCCGCCGCACCCACGGCCAGTGGCCGACAGCCCAGCTGCTCCGGATCCTGGCAGCTGGTCACGCGGATTAGTACAGGTGAATCGGCTCGAATCGGCTCCTCCGGCTCCGGCTCACTGAGCTTCCGGCTGCCACTGCGCCGCTTGGTGGCCGAACTCAAGAACTGCAGCACTCGGGAGGCACTGCGGCAGCTGCGACGCTCCGCTTGGACGCGAGCCATGGCCAAAGGTGGCGGCATCAGATCCTCCGCCTCGGCACATCGTCTGGGCAGCAGCAAGTCCGACTTTGTCTCCTCCTCCTTGACGGTCTCTGGGCGAACAGTGATCTGTGGCGAGGCACTTCGTCGGCCACTGGCACTCTGGTAGAACTCCCTGGCCTTTCGGCAGATGTACGGGGAGCTCATCTTGGACTTGGCCTTGGGCGTGCTCGCCTGCCGCTCCTCAAACTCTCGCACGAACCGCGCCAGGTTCTCGCGGTCCAGCTCTGTGAGGCAGCGATGGCGTACGTGCTTGGGCGTAGAGCCCGCCGAGGATCCTGGCTGGATGCGCTTGATCTCGAAGCTGCTGTCGAAGGTGCCGGAGTCGTTCAGCTGACTCAGGGACTGGACGAAGCGCTCCACCATGCTGGCGATGCTGTCGCCGCTCTGGGTGCTCGGGATCTGGTGATGATGATGATGGTGCTTGGTGACGGGTATTCTGGAGCCACTGCCTCTGGTCGTGGAATTGTTCATGACGCGCACTTGCCTAAATGGGTTTGATTTGGTTATTACAATTAGCACTTGGCTCTAGGCACACACACACACACACACACACTGTGCAATCGAAACGCAAAGTTCTGGCGAAGATCGTGTCTGTATCTCCGCAATGTATTTTAGCCACGTTCGCGCCGCTCGACTGTTGGCGTTCGACTAAATTTTCCGGGCCAAATGGCCGAGCTAAGGTAAACTTTTCAGGCACTCACACCAGCAGCGTGGAAATGGGAAAGGGGAAAAGCTATGCAAATTGCAGAGAACACATCTCCGGGACGCCTGCGCACTCGAGACCCAGACGGCAAAAGGCAGAAGGCAGACAGCAAACCTCAATGTTGAGTAAGCACTTTGCCATTTCCCTGCGGATAACTGCTTTCTTCGAAGGCGACTGGAGACAGACGTGTGATTCGCATACGGAATAACTAAAGACTGGAGACACTGACGGAAATTGTCACTTCAGCGATGCGTCACTTAATGGGGGGCTCTGGCTCCTCCATAAGGAGGTGCCAGCAGCTCGTTTACGCAATCGCAGTGTGTGGGATCAAAAGGCAACTCACGACCACCTACAAAATGTAGATGAAGAAACCTCATAATCCAAACAATGAAGAGGGAGACAGAAAGAAATTCCTAAATTATGTTTACGGGCGTTAATATATAGAACACAACTAATGGGGCGCCCATAAAAAGAGCTCTTTACTCGCTTCCCCCGTATCTGGCATCTGGCATAATGCTTATTCTTATATATAAAATCAACAACAAACTAAACTCTCGTTATCAATATTTGAGTATCAAAAATAGCTTAAAGTTGCCGTGTAAACATTAGAAAGAAATGTGTGACTGCGCAATATGAGCCAAGAACTTAATAGCTCTGACCCAAATGAAGAAAATAAATGTATCGGAGTAACCAGAAGACACCCGAGAATCGTGACCACTCATGACTGCCTTATCGCTTTGAGGGTCTTAAGGGTAAAGTGAAATCCACGTCTATATGCAACCGGCGTCATTGAGAATAACTCATTTGGGTGTTTCTACAGTCACGTTAGAATGATGCCTCTCAGATCTGGGTGCAGTGAAGAAAAAAGATTTAGAGACTGAACATATAATTAAGATATAAAATAAATTAAGAATTCACTATACAAGTGCCATAAAATATAATAATAAAATAATAATACTGCTATGTCCTAATGCCTCCTAAAATCTATTGATAAGATTTCTGATTTCAGTTTCCTATATTATGATTATTGTACCCGTGAACCATTTGGTTCCCTATCCCTTAAGGAGTGACTAACTCTTAGCAAAACTGGAATGAATTCCAAAGACCTCAATGACGACAACCGGATAGATCAAAGTGATTTCCCGTATGGCGCGTCTCATTGTTTTCGCCACGAACTGCGTGTGACATCATTAGGTGAATATAAACAAATCGAACACGAGATGAGAATCTAAACCCAAGGAAAGTGATTAAATTGGCATAATGCTTTGCGAAATTCGGGGAAATTCCACAGAAATCACAGCAAGTGTAATAAATCTGGAAAGCTGTCTGGGGCTATTCCATTGAATAGGTCAAAATCGGAATATGTGTTCCCCATTTCGACTATTTTTGGCATTTAAGTGGAAGTAGCGCCAACGGCGGCGATTTGTTTCAATTTTCTCTGGTCGATTTTTTAAGTGGAATCATTTTCTCGGCTCGCTTACACCAAAACCAAATAAATAAGACACACTTGTGGGCCGATTTTTGAAAGGGGAGATTCTCAGGGAACAGTCGTCGAGCGAGTAGCGCGGCGCGGCAGGCGTTTAATTCCGTATAAAACTTTGCGTTTTTATTGCACAGTTTGGTATTTAGATGGTAATTTCATTTCCAATGACTCGCTCCCTCGCACGCAGCACTTGAAGAGTTCGCGAGAAAAGTTTATAAAAACATTTGGGCACGCCCACTCGAACTTATCAATCAAATTGGTCGGGTGGGGAAATACCGCAGCAGTCGAATCATTTTTTCTGGCCATTATCATTTTTAGTATTTAAAGTCGCTAGCGTTTCGCAGGCGATTCGTGGGCGCTTTTATGCTGTGCGCTTTCGCGTTCTACGCGTTTTTAGCAATGACGTCGATTGGGGATTTCATTTGTTTGATTATTTTGCATATCAAGGCAATGGAAATGGAATGTGTTTTTGTGCAGTGGAATTCGCGCACAGCCTATGAATCGGAGAAAACATTTCCATGTTTTTCTCATTTCTTTCGTTTTCATTTTTTTTTCCAGCATCTATGTTTGTATATTATTTAGCACGTTCTATTTCTGGTGGCCGCCAAAAGTTCAATTGACTGCTGTTTTTATTTCCCCAGCCAATATTTGATGCTCTTCGGTGCTGGCGATGAGGTGAGTGCGAGATTTCTCGTTTCAGGGGCGTTGATGGATCGCTTCTGGGACGTACACAATAATTTGGTTCTAGGTCCAGGTAATTAACCCGGTCAAAGGTTTCGCGGAGTTCACGTTCTGTCTATTCAAGGAATTTTCCCCTTTTAACTTTGGGTTTCGCCAGCTCTCAGGTGTTTTAAATATACGTTGTGATCGAATGAACTGCGCTCGATGACTGACTCACACGTAGCTCCGATCGCTTGTAACCTGGCTCAAATCGAAGGCAACAACACAGCTACAACAACACGCGTTACCAATGGCAGCAGAAACAACGCCGAGCAGCTGAAACGGCGACCACAGCGCAGCTGTTGAGGGAGCGCGAAGGGTGTGTGCGCGTTCGAGTGAAAGAGAGCGCCTGCGCGCGGTTTGCAAGCGTTTTTTGACGTTGCCGCTTTCGCTGTTCTCGTTACAGTGAAGCCTCTGTAGAGGGAACAATCAGCTTACAGTATATAAAAAATATATTTATTTACCATAAAACTTTTTGAGCAATTTAAAATTAAAAATTTTAAAAGATTGCGTAACAATAAAAAAATTTTCCAGTATTAATTTACTAAGATAATAATGGCTAATCAGAGAATATATGAAATATTTCGGTCTCTGACATCTTTATCGATTTAAGAGAAAAAACTGTAACTAAGCCCAAACTAAACTATAATGCTTTAATTTCAATTCGGAAAGCATTTCTATTCAGATTTTTTGTAATCAACAAAAGAAATATTTCTTTAAAAAAAAATTAATAAAAATTAATTGTACAATTTTAATAATGTAATGAACATTACAATTTATAAGACTTAGCTAGATCAAGCTATACTAATGATGCTAATTAAGATGGTGCTGTAGACATTTAAACTAAATTTGTAATAATAGCAAAATTAATACCATATTTTTGGAATCTTGATAGGAGGTGCTCCCTGTAACACTTTTGTTGTTTTTCTGCGGGTCAGTTAGTCACTTGGTGAACACTAAAGCCTGAACACATACCAGCCCGAAGACAGGCTGGAAAATGAACAGTCGAGTCAGGTGTTTTCCATGCACTTGCTGAATGCATAAATTTGAAACTGCAGTTAATTTTTTTATAACGTTTCTATACCCTGTAATGAGCTGCATTGACGCATTGAGTCACTGTCGATGCCAATCCTAAAAATCTTATACGATTAGTTATAATAGTTCTAATTAAAGAGTTACGTCATAAAGTGCTGGAAGAGAACAATACTGAATATTCCCCAGAGAATGGAATTTTTTGTACGAATTGGTAATTTTCCATCTTAAAAATGCATTAAATTTTTATGTGCACATTAAGGGTTATTGATTTACGCATAAATATAAGTATGCCAGAATTTACAACAGCCTTTTCTTTTAAGCATGATCGTTGTTAAGACTTAAGTCGTAAGATATTGGCCAAATAAGTAAAATTACTTTGGTAATATTTCCGTAGATTGTTTAATAATAAATGTATTTTTAACTGCGTTTACTCTTCAATGTTTCTTAAATTCCTGTAAAATGCCTATTGACTTTAATAAACTGCATGGGAATTCCGCAAGACCTGGAAATCAGTCATCCGCAGCGTATCGTGTGATCGCCCAAGGGCCCTTTTGGCCTGATCTCTGTCTGTTGTCTGCCGCGGGGTTTTTCAGACAACTGTTTTTGGCTACATCAATTGGCAGGTTACGTGCCTGGACCGCAAGGTGTTTATTATTAGCAGCGCTTCTGACGTACTTCGGACCGGCAGCCCCATTCTCTGCTCTTGTTCGCTTTTTTTTCGCTGCTATCAAAACTTGGTTCGAAAATACAAAAGCAATCACACATGCGGTTATGTTGAGCCAGCTAAATACAATGCATTTTAAAAATAAATATTCCGTCTTGTCACTGTCACATTTGGCACTGGGGTTGGGTGACAGAGAGCCACTGACAAGAGACTGATTGCAGCTATGCGACTTTAGACTATCTGACAGATACATTAGGTTAGCTGTGTGCAGCTCTAAGGTTTTTCCATTCCCACGTGCGTCATACGGCAAATACGTTACAAATTACTAGGCCTTGGTCACAGACAGGGGCCGCTTCGTGGCTAACTGCTCCAAAAAAAAAAAAAAAAAAAAAAAAACAACTTGAATTACCCAAACCGCTGCCAGATAGCCAAAGTCAAGCGTTCTAGCCGAGCCCATTTCCCATGACGATCCGCTCGGTCAGGAGGGCAGCCGAGTAACGTTCGCTTGGCAGGCTATTTTCCCCTCTTGACTTCCTTAATTTCCTTCATTGTCGACTGCAGCACGAGGGTTGTTTCCTTTTGCACCTGTGACGGCATGTGCCACTCCGCCTTGGCGCAAGGGAACCGCGCAGGTTGCCGCCAAAATGCCGTCAGAGCGTAGTCAACCTGTTGGAACAGCCGGCCAACACTGCTCCGGATTGCGTGCCAGCAAAGACTACAAGCAAGTCAAGTCACCGCGGAGCGGTATGGGGTCATAAGGGCACCTGACACTGGCTCACCCATTAGTCAATTGCCTGTTATCGTGGTGGAAATCTTAAAAACTAAACACGCTACGAGCGAGTTCATACAGTCAACTATGTAGTTTTAATGAAATTTTGTTAATTTAATTTACCCTTAAAAGGCTCTGGCATACCCCAGCAGGTGTTTTTTAGATAAAGCTATGATTGATCGCCTTGTTAGAGTACTGGTGGCATGTTCGATATAAATAGATGTTAATTAATTAACTAGACATTAATATAAATATTTGTTCGGTTTAAGTGGAGTTTGATAATTTTTTACAGGGAATTACGAAGCAGAAAACTCGGAAAGTTATTTTAAGAAATCTTCTAACTCGTTCCGCTTTACCTTCAGGTAATCGGAATGCTTTAATTAACAGTTGTCCAGGTGTCACTACATACAGATTGTAGACATAAGATTGTGGACAAAGGAGGCACTGTTCGCCGATTACGGCCATGAGAAGGCAACTAGTGCATGCTATCAAAGGTGTAAGAACGTGCTGAAATAAGTAAACACATGAAAGCCTATGTACATTCATTGGAGATTACGAATTCCAAATACCACATTTGTTCATATATTCCCCGAAACACTATAGGAGAGTCACCATTGTGAGTAGGATAAGGAGCCCTGTGATAAGTGAGTGAATCGGTTGCAAGTCAGCTAAGCTAACAGCAACTGAGACAATGAGTAACATATTCCGAAAATGGGGCTTCAAGCCTGAAAGGTCAAACTCGGCTGGCAAGTTCATCCGCGGGAGTTCGGAGGAGTAGTCAGCATCATTGATTGGGGGGGAATCAACAACGTTAAGTACGAGATATATCATCCACATGTTGTCAGCTTACCGGGCTCTCCTCCGAGTACAGGCCACAAACGAGTTCTCGAAATGACATTTTCGCATTGAGCTGTTTGTTTGGCTTTCAGTTGCTAAATTTGTTTTGTTCACAATTGAACTTGCCGTGCGACGTACACAACTTTTGTCTGTCAGACGTTGTTCCTTCTTGTTTTCTTCTTGTTTTAATCGTAATGAGAATTTATATATTTTTATTTCAGTCACAACTGTTGAACTCGAACTGGCGATGAACCTTTTATGGAGCAGCTTTTCGCGACGGTTATTTGATTTATTTGTAATTTCCACGCACGAAGTAAACAATCGCGGTACGGCGAAAGTGAAACCGCAACAGGCGACCGAATCGCGTGTTTGTCAAATCGAAAATCAAACTAAATTACGTAGAACCGACGAAAACATGGGAGATTCGGACCGGGAATGGGTATTCGAATCGGCGGATTGGGGACCGACAGCGTCAGCGGCAGCAGCGAAAAGGTCAGCAGACGTCGACGCCATTAATTGCTTTAGATTGAATTAAGCTCGCTGGCCCAGGAAGCGTCGACGCAGCTGCTCTGATGCGGCTCCACCGCTCGGCTTTAGTCGTCGTCGTGACCTACGCCTATGACGTCATTGGAGCGAAAAAATCTATTTTTAGCCAGCGATTTCCGCTCTTATCACACATGGCGCACTCCCCAGATAATACCGATCGGAGTGACTTCAGCAGCGGAGGAGGAGGAGTAGGTCCCAATTGTAATGGCTGTAAATGGTAAGGGAACCGTAATAGCGAAAACCGGAACAAAAAGCCCTCCTCTTGCCAAAGCGTCACTGTGGCTACTGAAACTCCGGGCGAAGCAAGGCCCGGCAAACGAATAACAAAGGAAACGCCGATATATGGGACTGGGAACGGGAGAGTGTGCGAGAGTTTTGGCCGCTTATCTTTGCGGCCCGAAGAGTGGATAGGAGCGGAGAGGGGCGATAAGCTCCGAGAACCCAGATAACTCGGAGCGGCGTCCAGGTAAACAGATTTTCGCCTGCGCACAGGATCGGTTCACAAAGGTAGAGGGTTTGAAAAAAACGCTCTTATATCATAGTTATTATAAACTATAAACAAAATTTGTATAAACTAAGGTTGCGTGTCCCACAAAATGACAGTATACCTATATACAAGCGTTCAACTAATAATTTAACTATTCTTAATATTTAAAATTACTGTGGAATGGTGAACTAAGTGGGATTTATTCTTATTCATTCAAAAAAATTTTAAAAATCCCAAATACCAAGTAATGGTAACAATATTTAAAAAGTAGAAATTAAACCACGAAGGAAATTTCCAAAGAATATCACTCACCCCCACGTCCGGTTCACTATTGGTAGCTTCTAAGAGGCAATGGGTAGACGAGGACGCTGACAGACTGGCTCGTTCCCTGCGAGATTTGTGCAAGTTCTGGAGACTGGCCCATGTATCCATGGCCTGATCGATGCAGGTTACACTGGCCGACGACGACTGGACATTGTCGATGGCCTCGAATCCCAGCGAGTGACGCGAGCCAGGTGGCCCAAAGACTTGGGCACTCAGCTTGTGCGGCGTTGAGGGAGCCTCCAAGATCAATGATCTGCGTATCTTTCTGGGCACACCGGCTGGATGCGCAAAGGTGTGCGCCTCATCCAGAGAGGGTGCGGCCGAGTGCAGGGAAATGTCGTCCATGGAGGCCAAAGCGCCCAATGTTCGCGGCGAATCTTCTACGAATAGGTTCAAAACATCGTCGCAAGAGCGGGTGGACGTAAGATTCGTGGCCGGACTCTTAATGAGATTGAAGCTGGCCAGGAGATTGGGCCGACGCAGCGATGAGCTTCCTGCCGGCGACTTTGGATGCCCAGATGGATCTGGCATGGCCCGCACAGTAAGTCGGTTGTCCGGGATTCCCACAATGCCCAGCGGACGCGCTGGCGCCGGATGAGCTGGCAGCCCGGCATGTGCTGCTCCTGCTTCAGCTCCCAGGAAATCCACAACCAGAATACGATCCGAAATATTGGTGCAGTCGTTGTTGAATCCGATGCCCGAGTCCGAATTTGAGGTGGTGGTGGATATCTCGCTGTGGTTCGAGGGCTGCGGTGAGTGAGCAGCGGCTCCGGCGACTCCAGCTCCTCCAGCTCCTCCAGCCCCAACCTCGTAGTCTGCCTGATGGCTGCGACTGGCCGGCGGCAAGATGCGCATGGTGTACATGCTGCGGACCAGGTTCACCACGTACTCCGAGTTGTTGGGGAACTCAAGGCACAAATTGGAGATGGGGTCCCGTGTGCACTGCAGCCGGAACTCGTGCGCCCGCTGCATGTGCTGCGCATGCTCAATCAGCTTTGTATCGATGACGAATACGTGGCAGCTATGCGAGATGCTGATGTGCCCAGAAGCACCTGCTCCGCCGCCCGCATTAGGCTCGTACTCCTCCTCAATCTGGGTGTTGTGCACGGCGCTGGTCACCAAACCGAAGAACCGATTCTCGCTCTCCGACGAGGAGCTAACGTAGTTCAGTCTCGCCGAGGAGTACGTGGCCAAGACTCCGCCACTGGCACTCTGCAGCGACAGGCTGTCTGGGGTGATGCACATGAGGACTATGGTGGGTTGCCGCTTCTCCTGGCGCAGCTTGCGGATGCAGGAGCGCACCGTCTGCAGCTTGGAGCTGTGCGAAATCTGCTTGGGCATCTCTATGGTTCCCAAATATCCCACGATAACGCGATACTCCAAGGCAGCACTCCCCACCGCCCGCACCATGGCGCTGACATTAGCTACGTCTGCCGCTTTGGACAGACTGGCCACCAGCGGGGCATCCTCAAGCACGGGCCTAAGGGTCAGATGATCAGAGGATGGCTTTGGACTTGGCTTGACAGCCTCCGGCAGAGGCAGCTTCTTCTGCGGCGAGTTGCGCAGCCTGTGCAGCTTGGCTTTGTGATGCAGGAAGCGCGGTTTGTGCCTCAAGCTGGCGGCCAGCAATTGACCCCTTAGGGTGGCGTTGGCGTTCTCCTCATCCGAGCTGTCCGAGTAATAGTTCTCGGCGATCTGCATCCGGATGCTGCCGAAGGAGTTGCCAATCAGCTGCACTACGGTTTCGTGCGGCAGCTTGGAGACATTCAGGCCGTTCACGGATATGAGGAAGTCCCCGGAACGCAGGCCGGCCTGCTCAGCGGGCGAGCTGCTGATGATGCAGGACAGCCGGCACGGCTGCTGTCCGGAGATAGTGAACCCAAAGCCGTTGTAGCCCCTGCGTACTTCGACGGTGCGGATGCCATTGTAGTTGTAGTTGGGCCGCTTTTTGCGTCGTCGCTGCTGCTGTTGGGTGCTTGAATTTGTCCCTGTGGCTGAAGCTGTCGGTCCGGTAGCAGCTGCTGGCGAGGAGTCTATCAACAATCCTGCTGCAGCACCTCCTGCGGCTGCAGCCGACGAGGAAACGACATTAACGCCGCCAGTTATGGGCAAAGGCGGATGATGGTGATGCATGGCGCTCACTGGGACGTTGAAAAAGGAAACTAGAAACAGATCGTGGCACACATCTGGCGATACTGCCCTACCATACGCACCTTTCCCATGGATCCAGGCTGCTGCTGAGGCCGCTTTCGGGGAATGGAATGCCGTTTCTGTCTCAGCCCCTTTTTCGGATGTGGATGCTGCACGTTGGCCCTCTCGCTCGCACCTGCGATTGCCTATGCCAACTATGTAATCAATGGCAGGCACTCACACAATCAAAAGCGCCTAGAGTGGCAGGCGTATTTTGTTACACTTTTCTAGGCCGTTTGGTAACCTTCTACCAGGTTGTTCTTTGGTTAAAGTTCATGTTCACACCGTTAAAAAGTCAGCACTGGTTAGCTATGGCGTCTTTGTGGCCATTAATTTGTTTAAATCAACAATTGAAAGATGTCTACAATGCGCAAGCGTAACTATGGTGTGACCGCAGATGCAACGCTAAAATATACCGAACTTTTATGCCATTCTTGAAATGCCAGGATGGTCATACCATTTCCTTTGAAAATACGTTTTCAATAAAAATTCGTAAACCCGTAACTTTCGTTAATCGTAATCATAATTTTATATTAATTTCCTCGATTTGAAATTCCGTTAGCATTTTTCAAAAAAAATTACAAAGGCTAAGTCATTAATTTCTTGTATAATTGTTATTTTAAATGAGAAATAAATGTATCTAAGCCGATGACTCGGAGGATCCATCTTGGGCGTCTGCTGTCGCTTCGTTCTTTTCGTCCTCTCCAGTTTCATTCTCATTGGCATCATTGCTATTGGTATTACTAGCACTCGAACTGCTGCCATTGCTCTCGTCCTGTTCGTCCTGGCAAAATCCATTGGTGTGCTCCGGAGTTGGAGCTGTGTCATTAGCACTAGCTGACGGAGCAAGGCTCTCTAGCTTTTGACGGGCGGCATGGACGAGCTTCTCGAGCTCCGCGGACTCTGTTTCAATCTCGTAGTTCTTGGACACCAGCAACACCCAGTGGGCCTCCAGGGAACGCAGTCTTTCGCCAGCCTGTGTTTGCGCCTGCTTGCGCTGCCAGTTGACGTCCTGTATGTCTTTCTTCAGCTGTTGCAACTGCAACTGCGCCTTCGCCTGCATAGCGGTAAATACTTCGAGGTAGGACTTCCACGCTTCCGTGCCGTAGTCGAGCATCAGCTCCAGATTGAGGGAGCGTACCCACTGGTGCTCAAGTTGGGCCATGGAGTTCTCAATGGCCTCCTGCCAAGCGGACACCTCGGACAGCTTCCCAGACGGAGGCGGGGGTAGCTCGTAGCGTTTCATGGATAGCGTTTCCATGGGCAGGCGGTTTTGGATTCGCTCGAACTCGTTGACCATCAACGGGGTCTCGAACGGCGATGAGGCCGGCAGCGGCAGGTGATCCAGGTAGTTCTTTGTAGGACGGTAGCGTCTGCACTCCTCCTCCACCATGGCGAGGGCCTTAAAAAGTCGAAAACAATTATTAATCCACAAGACTGGCCGCTAGCTTCATCCACTCACCGACTCCCTGACTCCCACATCGTCGTAGCCGTGATCAATATAAGGTAAAGCGTCCACAATAACCTCTCCGGCCATTATTTTTATTTTGTTTTTAATTTCTATGCAGTGTGACCTAGAGGTGGAAAAAACATCGATGTTATCGAAAAATCGCTAACATCGATGTTTGGCGGTGAATCAGCGATGCTTAATAAGCATTGCTTATTGGTCTACGTCTAGGGCACAAACGTCCATTATATGGTTGCAAAAATGCAACGATTAACACACTTCTCTTCCACAACCCAACAACAACAAACGAAATCCTTTCCTCCACAAAATAAAGTGCTCAGCATGTAAATAAAGTCGAGCGGTAGCTGCTTGTAATTCTTCTATTAAATAAGCTTTTAGTTTTTATCCAATTGATATCTGAATATAAATAATAACAAAAAACCAGTTTTTAATTTAATTTTTCAAAATTACCCTCTTATTTTCTTAAAATATTAGCAATTCATAAACATTTTAAGCCGCAGGAGCACATCTGTAAACAGAACAATAACAAAAGCCGCCTAACATGGCAGTGTTGACCAACGAACAAAGACGCTGTTAACTTGACACTCGCCGCTGTTAGTAGATGCAACTCTGCGTTCCGAACGCGTTTGCCAGCACTTTTCCGCCATTTCCGGCAGCTCTCTTTCTTTCTTCGTTCTTCTTAATAAAAAGAGGACGGTATCTGCGTTTGCAGAATATTAAACACCATTCATTGGACTTGAAATTCAACGAAAATGGTGAGAATCCGAGTCGGACACGCGCCGCGACCGCCCGAGACGCGAGCACAGTGGGTTTAACACACGAAACGAGCAGAAAATAGTGCGAAAGTGCCGACCTAACCTCCACGTGTTTGGAATGTGCGGCGGTGGCTAAATGCAGTGTTGTGTTTGTGATGCGAACTCCAAACTAATTTACAATTCGTTTTAATTGCTTGCAGAGCTTAGGCAACGCTAGGCCTCTGGTCTCCGTGTACACGGAAAAGAACGAGGCTGCTAAGGACAAGAACATCTGCCTGCCGGCCGTGTTCAAGGCTCCCATCCGTCCGGATGTGGTCAATGAGGTGCACCAGCTGCTGCGCCGTAACAACCGTCAGCCCTATGCCGTGAGCGAGCTGGCCGGTAAGTGGAATGAACTCGAAATAGCATACACCCGAGACTAACATGGATTAATTAATTTACACAGGTCACCAGACCTCTGCCGAGTCCTGGGGCACTGGACGTGCCGTGGCCCGTATTCCCCGTGTCCGCGGCGGCGGTACCCACCGCTCCGGCCAGGGAGCCTTCGGCAACATGTGCCGTGGTGGACGCATGTTCGCCCCCACCAAGACTTTCCGTCGCTGGCACCGAAAGGTGAATGTCAACCAGCGCCGCTACGCCCTGGTGTCGGCCATCGCCGCCTCCGGCGTGCCCGCTCTGGTCCAGTCCAAGGGTCATGTCATCGATGGAGTGTCTGAGATCCCCCTGGTCGTCTCCGATGACGTGCAGAAGGTCCAGAAGACCAAGCAGGCTGTTATCTTCCTGCGTCGCTTGAAGATTTGGGCTGACATCCAGAAGGTGCGTATTGAAGTGGAGTGGGAATTTTAATAAACCGGTTCAGTGGTTTGTCAAAACATACCTTAATTCTCAAAAGATGTTTTTGAATTGAATTAACTAATAATTATTTTAACAAAACCTTTTGGCAAACTAAGCATATGCCAGAGAGTTCGAGACCGTGAGATATAAAAGTGAACAAGATTTAAAGTACTAATATTTGGTGGCAGCGTGTAAACAACTGGCTTACTTTATGGTGGTTAGATGTTTGCGAGGATTCCTGCGTTGCCAGATGAACTGCTCTTCTAGGCGTTACGTTTGAAACCTGATTAAAAGTTTCCAGCGTGGTAACGGAAGAGCTACAGCTCAACGAATGCAAAATCTAATAATTAAAAGTTGTTTCCGAGCTTGTCTGTTAAATGACCTGAAATAAGCGTATTTTAAATACCTTAAAAAGGATACGATTTTAAGAAATACTGGTCTGACACTAATGATTCTTTCCATGCTCCTATCCAACAGGTGTACAAGTCGCAGCGCTTCCGTGCTGGCCGTGGTACCATGCGCGACCGTCGCCGCATCGCTCGTCGTGGTCCCCTGGTGGTCTACCACAAGGACGAGGGTCTGCGCAAGGCCTTCCGCAACATCCCCGGAATCGAGACCATCAGCGTTGACAAGCTTAACCTGCTGAAGCTCGCTCCCGGCGGCCATGTCGGTCGCTTTGTCATCTGGACCGAGTCTGCGTTCGCGCGCCTGAACGATCTGTTCGGCACCTGGAAGAAGCCAGCTACCTTGAAGAAGGGCTACAACCTGCCCCAGCCCAAGATGGCCAACACCGACCTGACGCGTCTGCTCAAATCTGAGGAGATCCGCAAGGTGCTGCGCGATCCCCGCAAGCGCGTGTTCCGCAGCAAGCGCCGCCTCAACCCCCTGAGCAACGTGCGCCAGCTGGTGAAGCTGAACCCCTACGCCGAGGTCCTGAAGCGTCGTGCTGCCCTCGCCGCCGAGAGGCGTACCGTGGCCAAGGTGCTGGCCAAGGCCAAGAAGCAGAACGTGGAGCTGGCCAAGTCGCACTTCGCCAACGTGGCCACCAAGGCCGCGGCCAACCGCGCCAAGCTCCTGGCCGCCCGCAAGAAGAAGGTCGTCGCCAAGAAGCCAGCGAAGAAGTAACTTACTTTCCCCGTATAGAGCTGACACACTTTTATATTATAATAAACCACAAAAGCTGTATGAATTTTATTCATAATACAGAGCGAAAGTAATACATATTAAACTCTTAGTCTTAGGCACATTTAGTACCGCTCTCTTTTTGCTCCGCCTCGAGATTCTCTCGCTGCTCAAGTGATCTATTATCGCTCGTTCTCACTGATAACGGTGGCTGTGTGGCTGTAGCTTTTGTTATCTTCGTGCTACGCCGATCTTGGGCTTCGTGCACGTTCGCCACGCCGACCGTACATATTTATTGTCACACGTTAATTGGCATTTAATTAAGCGACGAGCGTCGCAGCCGACGTTATTCCACGGTGAACTCTCGAGCTGCGCGGTCGAACGTCGCGCATCAGCAGCAAAAAGTGAATCGCAACAAAGGCAGCGAAAGAATAAAGGACGACGCGACGAGCACTTGATTCAATTAACCGTCGCTGTAATTTCGAGCAATACCATCCAGCTACCTAGCTAGCCGTTGGACCGGTTTCGGAAATAAGCTTGGTTTTTGTACACTGCATCGGATGCTGGCCAAAAAATAGATGCTATCGGGCGGTAATCTCGGACGGCAAGCCAAGCCACGGATCATACGATCTTTTCATGCGCGGGTCGCGACCAATGTCTGGTTATATTGAGTAGAACGCAATAATATAGCCAACCACCACCGATCGGAGCACAGCGAGAGCAGCAGCAGCTGTCATCTGTCGGAGAGCGTAGAGCGAGCAGAGAGCGCTGGATGCGCGCCGTTTTCTGCGTCTCCATTTTTTTTCGCACTAGTCGCAGCCGCTAAAGGGTCGCCGTTGGTCGCTGGTTTAATCGCCAGGGTCGGTCCACATCGGAAATCGGAGATTACTTCCGATCACTTGGCCGCCGGCTGATACTTGAAAGGGCGTCCAGCATAGCACAACACATACATAACCATGTTGACGACCGTCCTGAACTTTGCCCAGCGAGTCGCCGAGATTTCTTTGCTCGGCGGCATCGAGATTGCATCAGTTGCCCTTATTGTTTACTACATATTCGCCAAGACGAGGTGAGTGTTCATGGGCTGCAGTGCCAGTGGAAGCCAAATAAATCTCGCCTTGCGGGCACCTATTAACCGACCATTCCGCCTGCCCCCTGCTCCTCCTACTCCTCCTAGTTTAAGTAACGCGGCTGAGGAAGAAACGCCGTTATTTTTAGACGCGCACTCGCAAGTTATCCAATGCATGCAAAATGAACCACAGTCGGACTTGCCTAAGTCGATTAAGGCAACATAAGATAGGCCATAATATATAGAAAATAATATAAGAAAAATTATATTCGATTTTTTTTTTTTTATAAATTCATTCACCAGATCAGTAGTAGAGTTTATTTTTATTAAAACACTATCCTTTCATATTATTTTTATAAAAAATTACATTACGAACCAAAAAAAAAAAAAAATTAATACAAATAATTAGAAACCTTCCACCTTTTTCTTCTTAGCAAAGATAATATTCGCTTTGATTTTTACTAAAAATTTATTTTATT